>RXIC02000097.1:0-88099 GCA_003952965.2 Morella rubra | reverse complement strand
CTAAATGTTGAATAACCAAGAAAGATACCTTCATCTGCTTTTGCATCGAGCTTACCCAAATTGTCCTTATTGATGAGCATAAAGAATTTGCATCCAAAACATGAAAATAACTAATGTTGAGTTTTCTATCATTCCATAGCTCATATGAAGTTTTCTTAAGAATAAGCCTAATCATGCAACGGTTCATAACGAGATAACTTGTACTAATGGCTTCAGCCTGTAAGTAATCAGGCAAGTTGTTTTTACATAGCAAGGTTCTAGCCATTTCTTCAAAAGTCCTATTCTTCCTCTATACAACACCATTTTGTTTAGGAGTTCTAGGAGCCGAGAAGTTATGGTTAATGCCATTTTCACCATAAAACTTTTCAAAGGAGGAATTTTTCAAATTCTAATTTCATGATCACTCCTTATTCTAGAAATAGCAAAACATTTTTCATTTTGAACTCACGTGCTAAGTTTTTCAAAAGCATGAAAAGCTTCATCTTTATGAGCTAGGAATAGAACCCATGTTAATCTATCTTGCTCTGAAAGTTTCTCAACTTTTTCAAGATCTACAATTCTTTGTCATCTCTTCTCAAGAATGTTAGATTCATCAAATACCACATGAACTGATTCTTCAACAACTAAGTACGTTTATTGAAAATACGATGGCTTTACTAGAAGTTGAATAACCAAGAAAGATACCTTCATTGCTTTTGCATAAGCTTACCCAAATTGTCCTTGTTGTTGTTGAGCATAAAGAATTTGCATCCAAAACATGGAAATAACTAATGTTGGGTTTTCTATCATTCCATAGCTCATAAGGAGTTTTCTTAAGAATATGCCTAATCATGCAACGGTTCATAACGAGACAACTTGTACTAATGGCTTCAGCCCGTAAGTAATCAGGCAAGTTGTTTTCACATAGCAAGGTTCTAGCCATCTCTTCAAGAGTCCTATTCTTCCTCTCTACAACACCATTTTGTTGAGGAGTTCTAGGAGCCAGAAGTTATGGTTAATGATTTTAACCACAAAACTTTTCAAAGGAGGAATTTTCAAATTCTTTTCCATGATCACTCCTTATGCTAGAAATAGCAAAACATTTTTCATTTTGAATTCACTTGCTAAGTTTTTCAAAAGCATGAAAAGCCTCATCTTTATGAGCTAGGAATAGAACCCATGGATCTACTGAAAATCATCAACAACAACAAAGCCATAACATTTGCCACCCAAACTCAGCGTTCGGGTTGGACCAAATAAGTCCATGTGTAGAAGTTGAAGTGACCTAGAAGTGGACATCACATTTTTGGGCTTAAAAAAAAGGTTTTGGTTTGTTTGCCTTTTTGACAAGCTGCACAAATTTATTTTTTCAAAAGTAAGGTTAGGCAAACCCGAAACAAGATTCTTTTTGGCTAGTTTTGAAATCAAGTCCATGCTTACATGAGCAAGCCTTCTATGCCACAACCAACTATCCTTGTCATTTAGAGATGAAAGACATTTTATATTTCTTGAAGAAATGCTCTCTAAATGAACAGTGTACATGTTTTCAAATCTATGTCCAACAAACAAGGCTTTCTTGTTTTCAATGTTTTCAAAAATACATATGATTATTAAAAATGACTTGGTTTCCCTTATCACATATTGACTTATGCTCAACAAGTTATGCTTCAAACAATCAATAAATATAATATGTTCAATAGTAGGATTATGAGACATACGACATTTCCAAAATCAATAATCCTTCATTTATTGATATCACCAAATGTAACTTGATCCCTTTTCTTTTGGCTAAGAGATTTGAACCAACTCTTATCCCTGTTATGTGCTTGGAGCATCCACTATCAAGAACCCAATGTTCCTTGACTTCGATTGACTTCAAGCACTCCTACAAAAAGAATCATGTCTTGCCTTTTGGTACCCAAAACTTTTTGGGTCCTTTGGTGTTAGAACCAATTTCTTTCATCTTGTCCTTTTGAATCCAAACAAATTTAATGCCACTAGAAGATTTCTTTCTAGTTGGACAAACATGTGATATATGTCCAGATTTACCACAAAAGTTGCACAATGTAAATGATGGAGATGATTTTGTGATCATATAAGAGTAAGATTTTTTATCATTGAAAGAATCATATCCAATGCCACTTTTATTGAAGCAACACCTTTGAGAACCAAGAAGAATATCAAGGTTTCTTTTTCCTTGAGTGAATCTTGCAAGATCTTTGAGTGAGAGAGTCAACTTTCTTTTCAAAGTCAATCATTCTCTTTTGCAATACTTTCAAAATTCTTTTTGAGAGAACAATATTTTGAAAATATTCTTTTTAGTTCAAGGTATTGTTCATCAAATGCATCTTGCAATTCATCAAATGAGAAAGAATCAAATTGAAGATTGTACCTCATCTTCATTTTCCTTTGCCATGAACATAGGTTTGCAACTTCTTCATCACTAGAGCATGAGGCTTTCAAGGCAATGCCTTTTTTCTTTTCCTTCATCCTCATCTCCCTTTACTTGTTCATCTCATGTGTCATGAGAGATCCCATGAGCTCATCCAAAGAAAGCTTTGTCAAGTCTTTGGCTTCTTGAATGGCGGTGACCTTGGGTTAAACTTTTGGTAAACACCTAAGAATCTTTCTCACCATTTCAACATTAGTATATTCTTTACCAAGAGATTTAGACCATTTATAATATCGGTAAAGCGAGTAAACATAGATGAGATATTTTCATAGGGATTCATTTTAAAAAGCTCATAACTATGAACAAGCATACTAATCTTGTTTTCTTTAACTTGATTCGTACCTTCATGGGCCACTTGAAGTTTGTCCCAAATTTGTTTCACGGTATCACAACCGGAAACACGATTAAATTCATTTGAATCAAGTGCACAATATAACACATTCATAGCTTTAGATTTCAAGGACATAAGTTTTAAATCAGCACATCCCATCTTTTTCATCTTTCAACATACCTTCCTTGTCTCTAGGAAATTTAGGACCATTTGAGATAACTCTCCACAGTTCATAGTCCACGGCTTGGATGTAAATCCTCATCCTTGCTTTCCAATAGTTATAACAAGTCCCATTGAACAAAGGTGGTCTATTTGTGGATTGACCTTCAGCTAAGGAGGTACTAACAAGGGTTGTCATAGATAGAGATATTAAACCTCAGCTCTGATACCAATTGTGAGTCTAAATAACAACCCAAGAGGGGGGTGAATTGGGTTTATCAAAAACTTAGTCCTTTTTCATTAAAATGCAGATCTAAAAAATAGCCCTTTTTAACAATCAATAATGCATATCTGAATGTGTATAATGCTAAGCAAAATATATGCAATAATGATAAAGCATAAAGCATAAATCTCCACAAGTATGAATATGTACTGAAACGTAAGAGAGATAGAGTTAGAGAGATGACACCGTATTTTTAGGTGGTTCGGCCAACACTTGCCTACGTCCACCCCCAAGGCTATTGACTTCCTTGGGCTTCCTTCACTATTCTCCAAATAGCAAATACACCTTAGCTTCCGGGTGCTAAGGAACCTTTACAAAGCGTTTTTCGAGCTCACGCTTCAACTCTCTCACAAATCCAAAACCCAAGGGATTTCTTCTACCTCACAAGTAGGACAAGTGTTTTCCCAACACTCAAATGTTTTACAATAATGGGTACAATAAGAATGGCTCTCTAAGCCGAATATGTAAGTGGAAAGCTCACAACGTGTGGAATGGCTCTCTAAGCCGAATTAGCAAATGAAAAGCTCAATAAAGTGCAAGAAGACAAGATTCTTGAATGAAACCTAAAGTTTGGCAAGTAGAGCACAAGCTTTCTTGGTAGGTGCGGTCTTCCCTCTTCTTCAAAGCACTTTCTCTCTCTAGAAGTTAGGGCACGATTGATTGCAAGTGTGTTGTCTCTTCTTCAAGAAACTTCTCTCTCTTTGGAGGCTAGATCATCAAGGATAAGTACGAGAAGAAGATTTAACAATGGGAGCTTTGATCTTGGAGGAATCAACAAATGAAATCTTTGGATCTTGCTTTCTCTCTCTATCGGAGGTAGATTTGATAATGATGCAAGCTTGCTTTCTCTCTCTATCTCATTCTTCTTATAGCCCCCTAGGTTTTCAACGATCATCAAAGCCCTCAAAAGTGCTGTTGGAAGGGCATCCAATTCATTTGAGACCATTTGGAGACTTTTTGGATGAGTTGGCGTCGTTTCCAGAGCATCTGCAAATTCGCACCATGTGTCGACACATTGCATGTGTCGACACTTTCAAAACTTAGTCTGAAATTTTGCTCTCGGGAGACAGTGCAATGTGTCGACACTTGTCTTCAATGTGTCGACACATTGAATACTTAGTCTGAAAAATTTGTTCTTTGACAGCAACTACTCCAATTCAACATATCTCAAAAACACCTACAATATAAAAATTGACCAATTAACTTGTGTAATGGTGTTCAAGTATGCTTAGAGATATTTTAGAATAGAGAAACCTTGATGCTTTAAAATATATCATTTTCTTAAAAGAGATTTTCAATGTAAAATCTAAAAGTCTTAAACGAGTTTGAAAACTTTGTTATCATCAAAATCAAAATGGATTGTTTGTAAAAACAACCTTGGGCTAACAAAACTCTATCTTAAATACCTTGTGTAATCGTCTCTTAATGCTAGGGAGGCCAATTAAACATTCTATGAGCCTTCATTTGAGAGAGAAAAATACCTTAGGGATTCTTGACCTAAATTGACAAGAGTTTCTCTCATTCAATCACCATTGATACCTACCTTCAATTGTGAATCCTTCAAAGTACTGAAGGAGTTTAATTTGTTGTCGGAGTTTCGGTGTTGAAGAACAAGGTTGTTCGTGAACGGAGTCTATTATCATCCTATATAATAGTGCAACAACAAGTGAAGACCTATATATTTAACACAAATAATATGTATTTCGATCTAGAACAATTCTAGCGAACAAGGATCCAAAATATTATACTCGTCTTTGATTAATTAGTCATTGGTATGACTTTTCAACAATGTTACTCAACAATATTTCTATGCAGACATCTTTCATGACACAATTGAATACCTAATAATAAATACAAATACATGTGGTACCTGCAAGAGTAAATAATCTAATAATTGAGTTATATACTTATTTGGTCCCTGGGTTTTGACCCGTTTTAATAAATAGTTCTTGAGTTTTCAAATTCATCATATAGTCTTGAGTTTGCAATTTTTATCAAATAAGTCATTTTGTTAAACTTCTATCTATAACACAACGATTCACACGTCAATTTCAATCATAAATTGACACGTGTCACCCACAACTAAAATCAGGTGTCTTATAATTATTTAAAGTTTTTTTCCTTTTTTAAAAAGAAAACAAACTAAATTATTCAAATTATTTTAAAAAACAAAAAATTGGGAAAAATACCTTTAAAAAATTATAAGTCACATGATTTTAGTTTTGAGTGACACGTGTCAACTTAAAATTGGAGCTGACTTATGAACATTAACTTTGACAATAAAATTCTCAGAAAATAACTTTTTTGACAAAAATTATAAATTTAGGGACATTTATAATTAATTTGAAAACTGAAGGACTATTTTTTAAAAGGGGTCAAAACATAAGGACGAAATGGGTACTTAATGTTGGCGTGAAATCCATACCCCACAGAGTCAAGAGTTCCAAGCTGCAAATCTTGACAAATTTCAGCCACCATCGGCAAGTAGGAGGTATTGCACTGACCGGAGAAGATTTGCAAGTCGCAAATCTTGAAGAAATTTTCTTCATTTCACACGTTGATCTCTCACAATAAATACGGATGCTTGTGATTAGTGAGTTGTGTGTGCCTTTGAGAACACCGTGGGGTGAGAGAGATTTGTGAGGGAGGTGCGGTGGTGAAGCCATGAGTTTGTAAAGTTTTGATTTATTGATTAAAATCAAAATACTCTCCTCAGTAGACATAGGCAGTTGCCGAACCACGTGAAATCTTGGTCTCTATGTGTTTTGTATATCGTTATGTGCTCAACACTTAACCTCTAATAATTTCTCAAAATAATTATTCGAAACAAGATTTTGTGGAGTACATGTATCTAACAAAAAAAAGACGTAGGCACATAGAGGGAGAATGACTTACCAGGAAATTCAATAATGAGTAGAGCCCTAAAAGTAACAAAAGCAGCATTAATAGTTGCCACTGAGCTTGTTCTGCAATTGTATGACTTTACTTCTACCTCATCATGCCAAAAGCAGATTCAGTTTTGACTCGACTCTCCCTCGTCACATTGCCTTGCACGTCTGCAATGTCAAGTTGGTGTCAGTATCAATTCAAGTCTCCATACGATTGCAATACTCCACATGCTACTCCATCAATTCAAGTTGGTGTCACTATTACCTTTCTTGGACACTAAGGTCGATGGAAGGGAGAGGAGGTATCACACCAAGGGTACACTTTCCAAAATAATAAGAAAGACGGTTATAGAATTCGGGTTCCAAACCAGGAGGAGCAATGCTACTAAAGAACTCTGTAGCATTATCCTCATATACTATACCTGCGCCCCACTTTTTGATTTTCGGAGGCGCTATGTACCTCTGACCACAGAGATGTATTGTACGGGAGGTCGAGATAGAAGTTGTAATGTCACTCAATCGTTCCAAATCCGTGAACTGTTCCATAAACCACTCAGCTGGTATATAAGCCCAAATTCCCCTTCGTGCATCCGTACGATTCCGGAATTCAGGAGCAAAAAAATGTAGGCCTTGATCAATTGGAATATCATGTCGACCATTAATACTCCGAAGCACCCACTTGAACATGACGACGTTCGATGAAGTATCAGCAAAGTGGAAGTAATTTAAAAGCCAAGTATTAGGACCCATCCAACAATCATAAGCTTTCCTGAATAATATTGTAGCCTCTTTAGGCCGAATTACGTCTAGTCTTCGAGGCTGATGTAGATCATATACTTCATAATCAATAAACACGGCGTACCCAATCCACTTCCTATTGTTGTCGAGATCATGGGCGAGTGTTATATCCGAAGTGCCACAACTTGTATTGCTGAACCACTCAGGCATTCCACGAGTTGTGAACAAAGTGCCATGCATTACCTTGGTACTAACAGTACTTGTCCCCTATAAAATCAAAATCAAAAGACGAGGGATATTATTGTTTTTTCCCATTTCAATATTACCATGGCGCGCATGCGCTGCTGGAAAGAGGGAGAAAGAGAGAGAGAGAGATAAATAGAGAAGAGACTTTTACCTCGCAGCTTCCGCAAATATTCCCACTTCCACGTGGAGAATCTGGGATTCATTAGGAGAATAATAAGCCAGTTCACAACCTTTTCCACTATAACACCGAAATTCTTGACCAATCGGATTGGAGGATAATTTTTGATGTCCAGATCTGGTAGTCCTCGGAAGTGAGAGTCCAGTATGTTTTAAGGTCTTTATGCTCCTCGGGAATGCATTGTGGAATATTTGTGTAATTATAGTAGTTCCAAATGCATAAAGCTCCTCTAGACACTCCATGCTACTTAAGTCTGGAAATTTCTCAAGTCTGTGGCAACCCGATAATTGCAGAAATCTGAGATTTGACAACCTACACATATCACTCGGAAGGTTCAAAAGTTTTTCGCAGTCTCGGAAAGACAAAGTCGAAAGACCAGATAAATTCGTAAATGATGGTGGTACTTCTCTTATGCCAGTGCCACCCAAATAAAGGCGTTCCAAGGATTTCATATTTCCCACAATATTTGGAAATGTTTCTAGTCTTGAACACTCAGAAAGTACGAAAACTTCAAGAGACTCTAAGCTGATCTCGCTTGGAAGTTCTCTAAGATATTCGCAAAAACTAAGATCCAGTTGTTTAAGCCGTTTGAGACCTCCAATGGATGGGTGGACCTTAGTCAAACTTTTGCAACCTTCAAGGTCTATCATCTCCAGATTTTGGGCTTTGGAAAAGTCCGGTGTTTCCATCAACCATTCTGATCCACTCAAGTCCAAGCGTTTCAAGCTGCCTAAACTCTGGTATAGATTAATAAAACCTTATTATCTAAAAAGACAAAAAGAGCAGAAGAGAAACAATGTACATTCACATGATCATAGGTGAAAATCTTACTTTATTTCCCTTCCACAGTTGTTCGATACTGCTGTCACGCATCTTCAGTTCAACGAGATTGTCTGGGTTGAAATCATAGGTAAATATTTAAAAGGAAACCCGAACCAATTCATAAGGCGCAACTCTTTGGTGGGCATGGAATTTAATGAATCTTCATCCCATTCAGCAGTGCTTAATTGCTCAAAAAATTTCTCGGGAATATTTATGCTGCCAATCTTGAGAATTCTCAGTTTTTTCATCTGTGAAAATGCTTTCACACTCAATCGTTCTTCTATATGAATAGGCAAGTTTAGAACTATGCCTTCTACGGCATTAGTACTTCCCTGATAATCAAAACCAATAGATTATTCAATGCGTATTCAGCAACTACTTAATTCAAAAGAATTGGAACAAAAATACAATACAGATCTACAATTTATTAACTAATTTACTTACAGAATTATCCTTTAATACGCGAGAACATCCTCATAATGCCACAACCTACTACGGCGTCCAGGCTCATCAGGAGATTCACGGCGAACTATTTCTTGGCCCATTTTCTGTAGCAAATCATGCATATTGATCAACCTCTCTCTTGAAATGGTTATGAGTGATCTCTCCACAAGAACTTCAATATTGATGAGTGGATAGAAGCCGAAACTTTCTAGGACATCAAGTATATCATCTATCTTCTCTCCTTTAAAGAAACACGCAATATCCAAAAATAATTTCTTCTGCAAATCTTCAAGTGCATCAAAACCTATTTGGAGTACATCCAAAATTTTTTTCTTTGGATTTTCTTGAAGTTCCTTCCAAGTTGTATCCCATGCAACTGTGGTTCTACCAAACAAAAATGACCCTAGCACTTTAAGAGCTAAAGGTAGGCCTTGCGCATACTGCACAAAACTTTTAGACAAATCCACATAGCTATTTTCTGGATGGAGTTCCTTAAAGGCTGACAAACTGAAAAGTTGCAAAGCTTCATCATTGTTTAGCTGCTCGACTGGATAGATAAAATTCGCAAATTTTTCCAACAAATGACCATCTCTGCTTGTGATAATGATTCTACTCCCTCTACCAAACATTTCATGGCTCCTTGCCAATGCTTCTAGTTGTTCTTCATTGTCCACATCATCAAGGACAATAAAAACCTTTGTACTCGTAGTCTGTTACTTATCATTCGCAGTCCCTCATGATCATCCCTTATACTTACTTCTTCTTCTAGGATCTTAGAAAGAAGCTGCTTTTGTAAAGAAACTAGACCACAATTTATAGTTCTTTTCTCTTACAGAAGCAATAAAGCAGCAAGCTTCAAATTGATAGGAAACTCTATCATAAATGACTTCAGCCAAAGTTGTCTTACCGATTCCACTCATTCCAGTAATTCCTATGAAGTAGACATCATCAGATCCTATATGAAGTAAGTTCATCATTTCCTCCACACGTGAGTCTATTCCAACAAGATTGTTGTAAATACTTACAAATCTAATATTTAAGTCACCAAATATCCTTCTAGTAATTTCTCTAACAATAAATGATTCGAACCTACAAAAAGAGAAACCAAATGTTTATCAATATGCCAAAAGTTTATTTCATTTAATATATTTAGAATAAATGGAGAACTTCTTTCGCTCTTGATATAGCAACAAAATTAAGAATTGATATGATTAGCACATTATAATATCTCGTTCGGAATTTTATGTTTTCCTAAGTGTGGTAATATATATTTAATGACTTGAACAGTTGGTTATTTTGCTTGGTCATCTAATTGTTCTAATTAAACATATCTTGGTAGTTTTATTCCTAAAACAATAACATGTAGCAATTTGATAAAAACAAAAAAACATGGACCAACTACGATTCCTTATTTTCTGTACGTCTCTCCACAAGAAGTCAAGAAAGACTGAAAAAGGGAGCGGCTCACCTCCCATTTCCTCCCGGTCTACGTTCAGCCACATCACCGATATTAAAATTCAAGGACATAAAATTTCGTTAACTCACTCGAAGAAACAAAAAAACTCTGTGTGAGTGAACTCAGTACTGGCTCATCCATCAACTCTCAGCTTCCTCCTGCTCCAGGTCTAACTTCTCCAACTCAGTACTGGCTCTTTACTATTTTGGACGCAATACTGAATTTATATGAGACTTGGTGGTTGAATGTATGGAAGTTGCTCTTTGTGAAGATTTTCATTCGATGTTTCCGGAGAGCAAGGTGCTAAGGAGGCGCGGTAAGGGGTGCCTGTGGGACACCCTCTTGTTGAGCAAAGTAGACGCCCAAAAGAAAAAAGTAAAAAGATTGCTTCATTGCTCTGTTGTGTATGCACAAAGAGAAGAGGAGGTATTGAGGAGTAAAAAGGAAGTGGGTGTGCAACTCACTTTGTCGTTTAAGGTGGAAGGATATGAGACCCTAAGGACAGAGAAGAAAATAAAACCCGATTGAACATTGCAATGAACCCCTTCTTTCCGATTGAACATTGCAGTCGCAGAGATGACCGCTTCGGCACAAAAAACCTCAAAAAAAAAAAAAAAACTAGAAAAAGAAAGAGTGTCCACTAGAAGGGAGAGGGCCTCCCTCCATCCCCAACCCCTGACTAGATCCCTGGGCTAGCTAGAGGTTGGCCACGCTAACGGATCTGCCCATGCTCATGTACCACAGCCCTTCAGAGCCGGAAAGATCGGGTGAAAGCTGCTGGTTTTCTTAGCGTTTAGATATTAATTCAACCAGCTTGTACCTTCTGGATAAGCATACAACAACAAAAGAAAAAATTTCTCTCTGCTCTGCTAAAATATATAGTTCAATAATCTCAGTTTAATACTATTTTACTCAATTTCTCCCTCCTCTTGCTAAAATATTTCATCCTTTTTCAAGCAATACACTTTTCGTTCTTTTAAGCTTATCACGATTTCAACCTGCCCATAGCACTTGCTCTTTTTCAGTTATCAAGATTACATAATGGATCACTTTCTCTAGAAAATTGGCAGTCTTTAAGAGAAAAATATATTTTACCTATCTGTAGATGCCACCCGGAGATACCACCCACCTCTGCCAAAGCATCTCTCCATGTTTGTATCATCTCCATGTCAATTCTGGGGTCTTTTTCATGCCTAGAAAAAGCTTCTGCAAAGGATCCTGTCTGCTTTCTTACGTCGGGTGGATCTACGTGGTAGAAAATGGGAAAAACTATGAGTCCCATTTTTTTCTTGCATCTCACAATCTCTGCAAGCTCCATCAAACACCATTTAGAGAAAGCATAGTTCCTTGAGATAACAACGATAGCAAATATGGATTCTTGTATTGCCTTGAAGAGCCCTTCTAGAATATATTCTCCTTGCTTAAGGTTTTCGTCCCGAAAAGTGAGGATCCCTTTTCGTTTCAAAGCATCATATAGATGGTCGGTAAAACTTTTTCGGGTGTCTTGGCCGTAAAAACTTAGGAAGACTTCATGTATCCATTTGGTTGTTGAAGATGAACAAGACGGCGAGGCTGTCGGAGTAATGGATGCCATCCGTAACTTCCCAGTTTGTTCAAGTCAATGGCAAGAAATTTGAGACCATCGGCATTAGAAGAGTGAGCTTGATGAATGGTGATATATGGAAGCGAACAGTAGTCCATGTGACGTGGGTGCAAAAGTGACCATGAATATCGTAGACTCGTAGTTCAAAGGGGGTGGCCCCATTGATAGAATAAAAGGAAAGTACTAACCAATTGGTTCTTTCTTTAATATTCTGTTTGCGAGCATTTTAGATTCACATAACCTCTGGAGCGCATCTTTTGTTTAATGAAAAAAGCCACCAGCTCGCATCTGGTATAGAAATTTGACTTTTTGGAAAAACATAAAAGTTTCTCTTTTGGGGATGGAAATTAAAACCATTCTTAAAAAAAAATTGCGACTGTTTTGAACCTTTTTGGGAATGAATTGCCTGTCCCCCCTGGCGCCCCACCCCGAGGAAAAAAAAGGTTAATTATTCGGGATGGAATATTTCAGTTCCAAAAAAAATCTTGTTTTAGGGACCAATATGACCGTCTTGAAAAAAATGTTCGAACCTATAACTATAGGTTTGAACTAAAGGGCATTCTTTTGCAAAATTTTGAACGAAAATTACCCATTCTAACGCAAAATTGAATTACCTTTTGAAATGATAAACGTACTTCGAACGCAAATGAAAATATCGAAATTCAGAAACTTGCGTTTATTCTTAAAAAATGTCATTTGACCAGAACATAGTCTTTTTGGGATGATGTTTCGCGTCCCCAAAAACCTTCAGGCATTCGAACGCTTTTGAACACACTTTTCCACCTACCCCCATAAATGCAAGTCCAATCACCATTAATTTTATATTTTTTTATTCATGTTCGAATGCTTATTATAATTCATTCCAATGATTATGTGACGGTTTAGATATAAACAGTTGGTTAGCAAATGGTTTCAAACAAACTTTTGCATAACCATTCAAACGTGTTCGAACGATCATCCAAATATTAGAACATCCGAGCCTCATTTCCTCACATTTCCACCACGTACTCTCTCTCTCTCTCTCGAATTCTCTCAAACTCCTCTCAATCTCCATTGCCATTTTCAGTTCGTGGATTGCATCCTTTCTAGTCTACACACCAGGTATGTTTTGTAGTGCATTTTAACCGATTAAAACGTGTTTTTCTAAGTTTTTTTTCGTTTGATTTTGCGTATTGAATTTGGCTTTGAATATGTTAATAAAGTTGTAAAATATTATACATGTTGATGAATGTCAGTGTTTGTAGTTAGTTCAGGATTGTTTTGTACTGATTTTGACGTAGAAAAGCATAGATTTAGGAAGTTTCAACATGGCGAGTCGACTCGGCCATGATCGTTTTCAAGCTACAGTGTTCGAACGGTAAGCTTTACCTTTCGATCGGGTATAATAGTACCTTATGGAAATAAGTTCGAATGTTCTACTTTTCATTCGATGGTTATCTATTATTGTTCCTTCTATATCTGTTCCTTTTATATCTGTTTGATGCTTAGTTTCTTTAAACATTTGAAATTAGTATTTCGTTCAATGTTTATGATTTTTGTTCTAAATTCGTTCGATGCTTTATTTGATTCTGTTCGAACGTATATTTATTCTATGTTCTTCAGCTGTTCTAACATTGTTTTTTCCTTTCTCAAATTAACTTTAAATGGCAAATCGTTCGAGAGCCTCTTATTCCACACAGCAAAGACCATTGACTACAGCCGAAAGGCAAGCAATTATTCATACGCACAGAGTAGTAGCAGAGCGGCCGATACTTATTACAGTCATTAGTTTCGCAGAGCGCCTTGCTCGCCTTTTGGAGGACGTTCCACCTCATAGTCTGCAACAACATCTTCCCAAAGCAACATCACATAGAGTGCACAGCTAAGTGTGCACAATGATGTTGATGCTAGCTCGTCTTGAGCTGTTTGACCTCCCCCTCTTCATCTTCCAGACCATGAGGACCGAGGCTCAATCAACCAGCAAAGGGGGCCTACCGTACGAATTTGTTGTTGACCCAGCTGATTATGGATGTCAGGGTAGATGCCACACGTTATGTTGCCGACTTCGACACAACTCAGCACCATCAATAGAGGGACCTGTCAACGTTCGATAGCGCATGGATCGGGGTCACAGCGTCCTCAGCTGCACCGCGTTTTGGGTGGTATGACCCGAGCTGTGCAAGACACCCAGGCTTTGCTAGAGATGGAGCACATCATTTTACACACAATGAAGACGGTCGCCACTCTCAATAGTCTGGCTGCTATGGAGAAGAGACTTGAGAAGATTGAGTCGATGCAGCTGGAGTTGAAGAAGACAAATGATGAGGGATCGGAAAGACATCATGTAGAGGATAGCTGATCTCGAGGGTGATGTGGTGCAGGAGCTGTAGGAGATGGCTCCATAGTTTCTTTATAGTATTTTGTCACATGTTTAGGCGTTTTTTAGACATTCGAACAGTAATGTTTGTATATATTATGTTATTTTGGGTAAAGGAATCTCATTTTATTTGATAACTAAATTATAATAAAAAATAAAATCATACGTAATAATAAATTAAAAAGAAAATCACACTAAAAATTAAGTAATAATAAATTTATTTTCGGTTCTAATAATATAAATCGTTAGAACTGATGACATTATGTAAACGTTAGAACGTCAATTGACTTAACATTAGAACGGACGACATTATGTAACCGTTAGAACGCTATTGTATTAACGTTAGAACGGTAAAAACAGTAAATCAAATAAAATTATAAAATTAATTAAAAAATAAAAGGAATAAAATTAATCAAAATCAAATATTTACATTTGTACCTTCTACATATTATATATATATACATATTACTTAATAGTACCTTGTACATATTATGTAATAGTACCTTGTATATATTATGTAGTAGTACCTTGTAAATATTATCTAGTAGTGCCTTGTACATATTACTTAATAAAAAGTACCTTATACATTATATAATAGTATCTTATATATATTATATAGTAATATACCTTATACATATTATTAATAGTACCTTATATATTACTTAATATATAGTACCTTATACATATTATATAATAGTACCTTGTATATATTACTTAATATATAGTACCTTATACATATTATGTAATAGTACCCTATACATATTAAATAATAGTACCTTGTATATATCACTTAATATATAGTACCTTATACATATTATATAATAGTACCTTATGGTTAGTCTCATACGTGTTTAGGGGTGTTGAATGCATGTTTTAGGAGTAAAAAACATGTTTTTGGGATTTATTAGGAGATTTTAGGTTGCTGCTTTTTGGGGGTTTTGCGCAGCATTCGAACCCTGTAAAATTTTGCATTCGAACGAGTTGCTAAGATGTTTCGTTTACAGGGATGACAAATACGTTCGAAGGATAAATTTATACCGTTCTAGCATATTGTAGTTGTTTGAACATGTTTGAATGCTTTTTGTCATTTAGAAAAATTAGAAGTTTAAAATTATGCACAACAAATCTAAATTTAAGGTGTTAGGCCTGAAATGGACTTGCATCACTGTAACAAAATTAAGATCCATACAAAACTAATGGAGAGAACGACAAAAGCTGATTTTCCTAACCAACATCTTTCATTGTATGGAAAGAAATAGAGAGTAATAATCTGGTTAGTAGGGCTTGACTTCTGAAAACCTTTTGGCTTTACATCTGACCTAAAAAGCACTTCTTTCCTTCCAAACTAGAACATGCAAAGAACTGCTTTGTAGGTCTGATGTGTTACTAAAAGGTTTTTCAAATGTCTGGCCCTACTGTCTAGAGTATTGCTCTCTATTTCTTCACATACAATGAAAGATGTTAGTTTGAAAAATGTTGTATCAACTTTTGTGATTCTCTCCATTGTTTTCCTATGGATGTTAATATTGTTACAGTGATACAAGTCCATTTTAGGCCAACACCTTTTTATTTAGATTTGTCGTGCATAATGTAAAACTTCTAATTTTTCTAACAAAAAAAAAAAAGTTTTGAACATGCTTCGATAGATCACAAATAGTATAAACATGTTAATATAATCCTTCAGCTGCATCAGCCTTATCTAGGCCTTAGGTTTTCTTACGCTGATATTGGATTAACCTTCACCAAAAACAACATCAAGTAGATGTATAAAGGTAAGTTATTTGATTTTTTCATTTAGCTGACCTTTTTCTAATGATTATTTTTGTTATTATTTAGCGTTATATTGGTTACAATTTCTAATTTAGGAAGATGTTAAGGTTGCTCTGTGTGAGCTATTAAAAATTTTGATGATAACACAATGACAGAAATCTTTGCTTTTGGAGCATCTTTTGAAAATACATGGTTTCAATCCACTATTTAATAGAGAGTACCTAATTGTATTTAAATCTCTCTCTAATTCATTATGCCTATATTCAATTTAAGTACCATGACATGCACCTAAACTATCATATTTTTCATTGCAGGAGTTTTAGTGTTAAAGAGGAAAGGATTGCATATCAAATAGCACTGAAAAACTCTATCTTCTAAGATGGTGTCGACACATAGTTGACATGGTGTTGACACATAGCACAGCAGCCAGAATGCCATTTTGATGGTGTCGACAAATGGGAAGTACAATGTTGACACATGAGAAGATAGTGTTGCCACATGGTGATCAAGGAAATGTCAACACATGCCACAAGCACCTGTGAGTTAGTTCCAGACTTGAAGATGGTGTCGACACAGTGCACTGTGACATGTGGCCTGGGTTTGATGAGATAAAATCCATTCTAGCATCTCACACCACTGATATGGAAATCATCACTTGTGAGGCTCGCTCCATTCGCCACTACTACAATAACATGATCACTACTTGCAGACAGATGTTGTGGGATTGGAGATAGTCCTTTATTACGAAGACGACCGAGCTGACTTCGACTCAATTCAAATGACAGATTTGGTTTCGAGGACCACTTCTAATGTTACTCAGGCATGTGATATCTTCATCAACGAAGATAGAGATCTTCGACTCAGTGTTGAGAATTGGATCAGATGGTTCAGCTGCTCATAGACTGCTTTCCTTCGCAAGTATCACATTAGTCCTAGTCCGTGCTCAGCGCAGTGATGTTTTATCCTACATTACCCTTACCCTCCCTTTCTTTTTGACGATGTCAAAGAGGGAGAAGTATATGTAACTAATTGTTGTACTCTTTTATTTATAGAGAAAACATTCCATTGCATTTTCATATATTTTTGTAATTGTTTGATTTGATTGATATACGATTACTTGTTATGGATGAGTTTGTGTTAATTTTTTTTATCCTTACTTAACTCTTAATGCAAATTGTATCTTATTTGATATTATATTATCTTAATTTGTAAAGCTTCGTCATTGACTACGAGGTAGTATTCCTAAACTCAAAACTCCAGTTTATTTGAATTTGTGATCTGAGATTACTTTATGGAGTTTGAGAAGTTTGGAGGATGATATAGAAGTGTTTCTAATAGGTTTAAAATTTTTGGAAACCTCTAAATACAAAGGAGACTCTTGCAAAATTTTCTAAAAATCCAAAGCCCTTTGCAACAAACTATTTTTAAAAAACCTTTGTTTGTTCTCAAGGAAGCTTTTTGTTTTCAAAGCAAAAATCTTTAAAAATGAATTTTTCATCATCAAAAAAGGAGAGATTGTTAGTCCAAGGTTGCTCCTTAAGCTATCTAACTCAATTTTGATGATAACAAATGACAAAATAGCTTTGGAGTATTTTTAGAATACGTGGTTGTCAATCCACTATTCAATCGAGAGTACTCAATTGTATTTAAATCTCTCTTTAAGTTTATTATGCCCTATATTCGATTTAAACACCATGGCATGCACCTAAACTATGATATTTTTCATTGTAGGAGTTTTAGTGTTGAAATGGAAAGGATTGCATATCAAAAAGGCACTGAAAAACTCTATCTGCCAAGATGGTGTCGACACATGGTTGACATGATGTTGACACATAGCACAAGCAGCTAGAATGCCATTTTGATGTGTCAACACATGGGAAGTACAATGTCGACACATGAGAAGATGGTGTCGACACATATGAAAGAAGCATCGACACATGCCACAGGCATTTGCGAGTCAGTTCTAAACTTGAAAATGGTGTTGATACATAGGCATATATGTCACACATGTTGTGGAACTTTTTTTAAAATGGGGACTCAACACACGAATCAAGACGTTATGGCATTTAGGGCACCTCTCCAACATTCCAAAAATGCCCTTGGGACCCCCAAGACTGAAGACTTATAAAGACAACCTTATGGAGAGAGAAAAGTATCTTTTGCACACCTTTTGCCTCTCCTACATCATCAATCTTGACCTAGCCTCCAAAAGAGAAGAAAAGCACAAAAGAACAAGGCTACACATTTCCCAAGAGATTGCTACTTCTTGCTGCCATCACCATCAGATCTTGTCTTGTAGCCATTTATTGAGCATTGTTTTGTTGATCTAGCTTTTGAGAGCTATTGTTTATTCATTCCTATCTTTAAACTTTGAAAAACCTTTACATGTGGGATACACTTGGGCCTATCCATAAGGATAGAAAAAATCTCATAGGCTTTAAGATTTGTGTACGAGTTGAAGAGTGAGCTCAGGAAAACTCTTATAATGGTTACTTAGCACCTGAAAACTAAGTTGTGGATACTATTGGATTATAGTGGAGAAGCCAATGAAGGCAATAGCCTTTGGGTGGACGTAGGCAAGTCTTGGCGAACACCTAAAAATCGCGGTGTTATCTCTCTTCCCTTCTCTCTTACTTTATTGCTATCATTTATTGTTCTTCATTTTATATAGCATTAATTATTTTTCAGATGTACGTTTTTATTGGAAAAAGTCTAATATTTTGTAAAACTCAATTCACCCTTCTCTCTTGGATTTCTATTTAGACTCACAAAAGATAAGCATGAAGGCAGAGGTGAAATTTTATTTTGATGCATGCAGAGTTGGATGCACATGACGATGAAGATATATTGTTATTTTTATTGCGTATTATATTTGATTATTTCAAATATTGTGATTAAGTACTTAATTATACCATTTTTAATTAATTTTTTTATTTAATAATAAATTTTGAATAATTTTCTATTAATTTTTAATTTCATAAAATATAAAACTAAGTCTTTCTAATGTTTGTTTTAATGGTCGAAATCCAACTTGCCTCCGATAAGTTCAAACTATAATTTTTGATTCCTTGCTTAGTATATCGAACGGATTTAACGATATCCATTGGAATGTCATAAAATGTTCGAACATGTATCCACTTCCGTCCGAAATCATCCGAATGGATTTCACATCAACCATTGTAACTGCAAAAGAATGGTTACGGACATTCCAATTTTTAGAACGGTACCTTAAATATCAAACGTAAAAAAATTTTAGGGTTGTTCAAACGTTTATTTGCATTATCGAATGCATTTAATTTTTCAGTTGAAACCCGTTCGAACATGATCCTCAACTGTCCATTCTAAGGAGTTCGAACGATAAATTGATTTGGTACAGAATCCTTTCCGCACCGAAAGGACACTTTTTAGGGACAGAACACCATTTTCATCTCAGAAATCTTTTTGTAACGGACTTGTTGGGACAATCAGGGCGATGGATGGATTCCGTCCCAAAAAGAAACCAATTTCCTCCTACTTCTTTAATGAATCTTTTGAGTGTAAGAAACTCTTGGCCCTTTTGTTTCCGTAGTCTAAGACTTAACTGCCCTTCCACCATTGTGTTGAGAGAGAGAGAGACTAAAGGAAGAAACTAGAAAGCCTCGATATTTTCTATGTTAGAGCTGGTGATTTTCCTAGCAATTGCCTCCTGCTCCATAAGAAAATGACGTATGAATACTTATAACCCAGAAATAAAAAAATCCTAAGGAATATAAAAGAAACATGTACAAAAAATACAGAAAAATTTCTAAAAATTCTAAAACAGGTATCAGTATCCTCCAATCACTGAAAAAAATATAAAACCACAAAAGTTTAAATGAACAACTAAAATACAAAGGGAAGGAACAAAAAATTGAAATAAAATCTCTAAGAAGAAAAAAATAGAAGAACAAGAAGACAAAACAAAACATTAGGAAAAAAAAAAAAAGACCAAAGGATTTGTTATAATAATCGGTACCAATAAATTATTTGTTTAATTATTTTACTCCAAGGATTTTCTACAATTATTTGGTAAAGGTTTTCGACGGAGCATTTCCAACCCTATTTTTGTTTCCTCTCTCTCTCTCTCTTCCCTCCCCTTGATCCCTACTACATTTATTGGACGTAAATGAAATAGTTATGCCTTAAAACAATTAACTACTGATCTTATGTGTAGTTTTGTTTATGCTAACGGAACCAATTAATTAGATACTTCTGATAAGCTGGGAGTGTTAATAAGTCCTCCATTCATTCCTCTATTAGTTTCAACTTGTGCCTTTCTTCCTAAAACTGCTTGACTTTTTCACATTTTACCTCTCTTTTCAGAAAGCTTTCAAGAAGTGACTCTGGCAGTTGTTGGGATTGGGAAGCATGTTTGAAAAGAAGATTTTTGATGAGTTTTTGTATTGTTTTTTACAAAAATTGAGGCCAATAATTAGAAGAAAATTTTTATTAAAGATTGAAATATGTTTTTGCAAAAAAATCATGTTTGGATTGGAAAAGTTTTTTAAAAAAAAAAAAACCTTTTCAAGACCATCAACCAAACCTTTCCATTTCTCATGCTTGGTGACGTTAATGAGGAGAGAGATCCAGGTCAAAGATCAGGTTAGATGTCCGAATCATGTTGATCAATTATTCATTGTCTCCACCACTGAGAGGTGTCTGAATTGGTGTCTAGGAGAGATCCAAGTCAAAGATAAGGTTAGATGTCCGAATCATGTTGAATTATTCATTCTCTCCACCACTGAGAGGTGTCTAGGAGAAACAGACTTTCTGTGAAGTGTGAACACCCTAAAAGAAAAAAGAAAAAAAAAGTCTAGGAGAGAGATGATTGCATACGAGCTTATTCAAAAACATTTCTCACTAGCACTCAGCTAAAAAATTTCCGCATAAAATTTTCACAAATATTTTAAATTGCTATTTTTATTTTTAACTTTTTCTTGTATTTTAATATGATATATAAATTTTTTTAATTTCGAAAAATAAAAAAAAATCCAAATCTTCCCTATTCACAATCTCCCTCCTCAATAAATTAACTCTCTTAAAATAAATATAAAAAATTCAATCAAATCATCTATCTTCTAACTCTTTCACCAACTCTTTTAAATCTCTAAAATTTTCCAACATCTACAAAATTTTTAAAGCATTTTTCACAAACTCTGATAGACGAAACATTATGTTTGGCAATGAAAATTTTGGAAGTGACGAATTTTTGAAAATTGTGTCATGACAATAATTGTCTTCTCTCATAAGTGTGGTAGTTAATTATTCCTCAAAAATAAAATAGAAAAAAAAATCTATAAATTCTAAAAAATGAATGGCTCTCAAAACATTGAAATAATATAAATCTAGAAATTTGAATGAACTATAAAAAAATTAAAATAAAATAAGAGACAAAAATTGAAATAAAATCCTTAAGAAGAGAAAAAAAAATAGAAGAACCAAATCATCTTAGAATGATGATTTTCCTATTTTTAATTTTTGGCTTAATCGCACCCAAACCTCCCAAGGTAACAAAATGTCGCAATTAGGCCCTTCAAGTAACCATTTCAACGATTACTTTCCTGAGGTCGAGTTTTCTTAAAAAATAGATCCCTCTGTCCACTCACCGTCATCCCCCATTAACGGCAAATTCTGACGTAAGCCAAGTCACCACCAATTAATACGTGACACGTGCCTGCTACCTGACCCTCTCTATTTGTACTCGCTCTTATTTACTCTCAAGGTGGGGCTCTTGGTGACTCGTACAGATCTCTTAGTGGAAAATCCACTAGATCCCTGAGAAGATTTTAATTCCAAAATATCTTTTTTCCATTTCGATCAAAATTCATCAATGAATTCGAAGATCTTTTTGTTTTCATTGTGTTCTTTCCAAGTTGGAAATTCGTGAAGATCAAAGCTTTTTTGGGTAATGTCCATAGAAATCTTGTAACCAAATCTTTGTGTTTGAAGAGATTTTGGAGAGCTGTGAGCATAAGCAGGAGCAAGATAAGAGAGAAAGAAGGATAGAGATGGGATTGAAGGCAATGGGTGGTGCAAGGAGAAAGTAGGGTTGAGAAGCTAAAGAGCTCGATGTCGAGATCAAGGATGAAGCTTGAGAAATTAGGGTTGGGCAAGAAGTTAATTACGGGTTGGGCAGCTTGAGAAATTGGTTGCGAGCCCCAATGGTAATCAAACAAGGTGAAATAGAGCTATGGTAATTGGATGACAAATTTATTGTCCATGGATATGACACACACCCTGTTTGTCACATATGTTATCAGAGAGGGGCATATAATGTGAGCTATGGAAGTCCAGAGGTCCTCGCTCAAGCAGAGATGCTAGATGTCAAACAACAAGGGGTACGAGATTACGCCAACATGCTACTATAAACGCAAAAAATAGGGACTCCATTGCAATGCCATAATTCTAACTAAGAGTGAAAAAATGCTGAACTTAGACTGATTTCTGTTCGTGGTTACTCTGCCATTTTTTCCGGCAATCTTGTAGTAGTAATAGAGATGATGGGCGTCATTAATCCGAATTCAAGGAGTGGTATACCATAGATGGTAACAGCGAGAAAGAATGGGGTGGCTTGCAGCGATTGTAGAAGAGGGACAACTTAGAATTTTCTTTTGGGGTCAAATGAGGTGATAGAGAGGTGGCGTACGGGTGGCATGAGAATTTTTATTAGACATGTCTCATGTATTGGTTGGTGGTGACATGGCTTTAAAATGGACGTCAGCATTTTACGTTAACGGGGATGACTGAGATGGACGAAAGGGTCATTTTTTTTCAAGAGCTTAACTTCAAGTGGGTAATCGTTGAAATTGTTATCTGAGGGGCCTAATTGCAACTTTTCGATACCTTAAGGGTCGTAGGTGCAATTAAGCCTTAATTTTTCACCCATTCTGGGTAGGTTCAAAAATCACCATCAACGGGTATTCCAATGGGAGTGGCCCCATCACAGCCCAAAAATCGACTGCTGACCATGACCCGCTCAATAAAAAAAAAAAAAGGACGTCTAAGGAAAAAATTGAAAGTGAGGCTTTTCTTATTTTTTTTACATGTTAGAGCTACCCATGAATCTTGAGAACAAACAATTTTTGAGGCCTTAATACAAAAATTATTTCACAAAACAAAACTTTATATATGAAATATACTTTTATTTTTTTAAGTATCACTCTACTAATTGATGTCTTTTTTTTTTTTTAAGCCTAACCAGAAACACTTATTTGGGGTCTTGCTTGAGGATAGGGGCCTTTGGCAACTGCCTACTGCTTGAGCCAACCTTGCTACTGATAAGAGAAAGGGATTACTTTTACCGAAAAATGAACCAAAAAAGAAAACAGTATGGATATAAATCCTAGGTTGAATAATGTAATTCCTTCCTAATGAATCAGTTGATTTATGATCACCACCTCAAACAGGTCGTTACTTGGACCTTCACAGCACATGCAATCTGTAGGTGTTTGATTAATTTAGTAAATTCATATGATTTTAATTTCATTTAGTTTACTGATTAAATATTTTTCTGTGTTGAGTTTCTATCTACTATATCTAATTTTGTGCTAAGTTCATAGATTTGTTAATTTTTGTTATAATAATATAATGGAGTTTATTTGAAGTTACCATATAGTCATAATGTGATTACCGTAGCCATGGTGAAGAGGTCAGGTAATTTTAAGTGTAAAACGGTTTTATACTAAAGGCGTTTTTTACTCACCCTCTCTTTTTACTTTTACTTTTTACATTGTCTTTCTCTCTCCTCACTAGATTCTCTTTATAGCTCCCTTTGTTCTCCATTTTTTTCCTTGTCTTTGTGTACAAGAAAAATGACATTAGGTGTCAAAATTTTGGGTGTCAAAAAATTTTTGTCAAAAAATCATGCCCTTCTTTGTCAAAATATAAATTTCATTACACAAGGTGTGCCAGGAAATACAAAAATGTCCAGATGGCCTTAAAACTGATCTACACGGTATCTACGAAGCCTCCAAATGGCAATGGTAGTGACCAAGAAAACATTTTAGCATATAGAGATTGCATTAACCCCTTCCACCACAGTAATCAATCTAAAGCTCGAATTCATTCATACGAAATTGCATTTCATCCAAAACAACCATAATCAACAACTCCTAGCCTACATTTCACCCAACATTGCAGAGATTTCAGAGACGATAAGAACATGAAAAACCAACACAGATCTAAACTATCCAAAACACACGAAGGAGATGCTTACAGAAGGGGAAGCTACGAACAAGATGCTTACAAAAATGGCTAACCTATTATCCTTCATCGATGGTAAAGAAAAAGGGTCTCTTCTTCGCTGGATCGTCCCTCTTCTGCGCTGGTCTTCACTGATCTAGGGTTTGAAGGCTTCTCTGCCTGTGGAGGAAAATTTCAGAGACTTAAAAGAATGGCCATGGAGACACTCAGGGAAGACAACTAATTTCCCCAAACAAAACATATAATGTGAAACGCACCGTTCAGTTACTGTGTTGTCTTATCCTTTTTTTTTCCTTTCTTTTTAAAAGCCGGCTAAAAAATGGATTCACATGGTGAGAGCTACTGGTCGTTTAAGCTAATTCGTTAAACATGGTGGGCTGAGGTGGAAATAGATTGCTTACATGGAAATGGGGGGCTGATGCGGAAAAATATTCCGTTAGTTAGACTAACAGAAGGTAACGGCTGGACTATTTTTTTCAAGTATGTAAAGATAAAGGACTAAAATTTTGAAACATTAAGTTTTGGGACTTAAAATAAAATAGGGTAAAAATCTAGTGACTAAAAAGCAAATTTCCCTAACATAATATCTGGCCTACTAGCCGTCAAATAGAGGAGAGCTCTAATCATACCTCTATATTTGGTGATGTCCACCTTTTTAACTTTTTCATCCACATCAAGCTTTAGCGATGTGCTCATTGGTGTTTCCACCACTTTCAAGTTCTCCATTCCAAAGCGTTTGAGTAGATCCTTTATATACTTGGCTTGGTTTATGAAGATTCCTTCTTTGGATTGCTTGATTTGTAGTCCAAGGAAGAAGTTGAGCTCACCCATCATACTCATGTCAAACTCTTCATGCATAATTTAGAAAATTCTTGACAAAAAGAGTCATTAGTAGCACCGAATACGATGTCATCCATATAAATTTGCACAATTATGATATTATTGTTTTTGGACTTGGTGAAAAGTGTTATGTCGACTTTACCCATGGAAAAACCTTTTTCAACAAAGAAAGTTTTAAGTCTATCATACCAAGCTCTAGGAGCTTGTTTTAGTTCATACAAAGCCTTTTTTAATTTGAAAACAAAATTTGAATAAGCTTCAGTTTGAAAACCTTGTGGTTGTTCTACATAGACTTCTTCCATGATAAATCCATTCAAGAAAGCACTTTTCACATCTATTTGATAAAGCATAAAATTTTTATAGCAAGCAAAGGCCAAAAGCATTCTAATGGATTCCAAACATGCTACGGGTGCATATGTTTCATCATAATCAATCTTCTTCTTGATTATAGCCTTTAGAAACCAATCTAACTTTGTTTCTAACAATAGTACCGTACTCATCAACCTTGTTCCTAAAGACTCATTCTCGGGCTAAGAGACAATTGTCTCACCTACAGCTTTCACAGGGTAGTGAGGTCCATTTAAAATACAAAGCCATAGATCAAAGTCAATGGATTGAAAATAAATTTTCATCCTTCCTTTCCAATAGGAGTAATCACTTCCATTGAAGGAAGGAGGTTTAGATGTTGAGAGTCCCTCAACATGAGAGTTGTTGCTTGAAGTTGCCATTCTAACTCAAGATTGTTAAATCTTGCTAAAGAGAGCACCAAGCTCTGATACCAATTGTAAATCCTAGGATTAAGGCAACCCAAGAGGGGGGTGAATTGAGTTTCAAAACTTTTTCGAAACTCACCCTTTAGAAAGTGTTTGCTAGCTATAAGTCTCACAAAGAGAATGATTGCAATAAAAGATTAAACACAAGAATATATATTGCAACTCAAATATGAGAAATAAAACTTAAAACAAGAAACTAGTAGCACAATATAAGGAGATAAGGGAAGAGAAGCAAACACAAGATTTTTAGGTGGTTCGGCAAACCCGCCTACATCCACCCCTCAAGCTCCTTTACCGAGCCTTAGGTTTCTCCACTATGGTCCCTTCAACTAAGGGAAATCTTTCCTTATACTTGAGCTTGAGAAACACCTCTTACAAGCCTCAAGAATCGAGTTTGAGAACAAACCTCTCCAAACTACTCCTTTTGATGAACAACCCTCACCAAAAGGAAACAAGAGAATCACTCTCTTAGAAGTGTATAGGGATGAACGAAAATGCCCACTAAAACTCCCTTGATGGAGTAGATATTACAATGAAAAATTTCTATCTCTTAGGCTTCACACAACAACAAGGATGTGAAAGTGTTGATTATGTGTGAATGATGTTTGAACAAGGATTGAAAGGTTTTTGATCACTCTTAGCCTTGGCAAAATGATTTTGGTTGTTCAGCAACTTTTAAAAGGCGTAGGAATGGCTTTATATAGGCCTCATAAGAAAAATAGCCGTTAATAGCTGTTGCGAGTCGATCTGTCAAAAATTCATGACGAGCGGTCGACTGCTAGGTTTACGTTACCAACGGTCATAATGTAGAGGTCAGAACGGCTCTTTTCTTAACTTTTTAAACTAACCGGTCGACCTTTTCAACTTAAGCACATGATCCGGTTGTTTTAAAAACACGATTTTGACCAACTTAAAATACCCAATTTTAAAGACTAACTTCTCATAAGTATATAAAAGGTTTGGGAGTTTAATTGGGATATTTTAAAGCCATTTAAAACATTTTTAAATCTTCAAAACAAGAGGTAAAATAGTTCATGCAAGTTTTGAAGAAATATGCAAGTGTGTGGTTCAAATCCTTGTTAAAGATGAAGACTTAGAGTTACAAAATTACCCTAGCATCTTGAGTCTTCACTTTAAGAGCACTTCCATTGAAGGGGATGTTGCTTGATCGCTTCGTGCTCATTTTGGATTTCTTTGCTTCACATCTCAATTACTTCTATTGTTATCATCAAAATATTGATTGTGACTAAAAGCCAACACGAATCCCCCCATTTTGAGGGTGTTATGTTATTACTTTTTGATTCTCAAACATTACTATGTTCGTTAGATTCAATTAAGGAAACATTCTTAGTTTTATTTTGGAAAGATTGTTCTTTGATTGAAGTTATGAGTCTTTCAGGCATGTGGGAATTACCTTTGCTCCCTATATTGAAGCTTATGGCCGGCCACATCTCTAAATTAGTGGGCAATCAATCTTTGATTGATTTGTCTTTAATTTTGGACTAGTCTTGAGGAAAAATGGCAGATCTCTATAAGATCTTTCCTTTCTAACCTCAATAGGATCTTAGAGGATTGATTGTGTGGCAATCAATGCTTTCCTTGTAAAGGAAAGCCCTATGCCACCCAAGCCCATGGAGGAACTATAAATACCCCTCTATGGCACCATTTGTAAGCATTCATTGAATATTTATCAAATTGATATAGAAGTCTCCAAAGGAGCTATTTGGCCTTCGTGCCTTTATCTTCAGTATTTGGGGTTAAGCCTAACACTTGGGCAAGCATGGGTGCTATAGTGCTTGAGGTTAGGCCTAACACTATTCAACTTGTTAGACCTAACTTGCATTGGGTTAGGTTGGTCAAGTTGGGGGCAATCGGTGACTGGGGTTAGGCTTGGAAGCTTGGGCTAGTAGAGGAAGTTTGATGCTTGGGGTTAGGCCTAACATCTCATCTACTTTGTTAGAGGTTCATCTTTGGGTTAAGCTGATTTTGTTCCACAATTGAGTTCTAGGTTCTCTAAACTTAGGCTTTGTATCTTGGGTTCTAAGTTTGTTCCGGGCTTAGGTTTGCTTATCCATCTTTTCATCCATTTTCTCAATCATCCATATTTCTTTAATTTCTTCTTTCATTTTCTTTCTTTTGGATCCAATACTCGGGATATATTTCCCTTTTGAGTGCTTCAATGGGTCAGCCATAGAGTATCAATTGAGGCATGGACTAAACACAAGTACTCACAAGTCTTTACTTGTGAGGTAGATAGGCATTGGTAAGGGGTCTAGGTTGGGGTTCCTATCAAAATAGTTGTTCGCATCTGCACGGTCCTTCGCCATCCAGACACGTATGGCTATAATTTCAGCGAATGGTGGTACTCCACGTTGCACATTCCAAACATTTGCCCACCCATATATGTCTACACTAACTCTTATCATCTGAACGCCATCATTTCCACAAGATTTTCCTAACGGCTCACGATTGCAATTTAATGCATGGGAATTTGATTAGTCCTCGTGAAAAATCTGAATGTCCACATGGTAGCTAGGCGTCCGAATGGTGTGGACGGATTTTAAAAGTCAAACAGAAGCCATTTGAACGACATTTTACACCGCATTACACCATTTTCTATCCTTTCACAGGTGCATTCACTTTTTCGTCCAAAATCTTGCTTTTCAATCCTATTTCATGGAGTTCTTTCTATCCAGGTATCCTTCTCATGTTTTTATTTCGTTTAAAAAATCGTGCTTTTAAAGTTATTTAGTAGAAAATTTCATATTAGATTTTCGCCACCATAGTTGTTTGATGGCCAATCTTTGTATTGATATGGATTGCCTAATGTTGTAGGATTGTTTAGGCTATAATTTTGTAATGTTTGGTGTTGGTTTGGGGTAGTTTTGGAGGTGGGGGAGAGGCCGGCCATGTCTAAGTCAACTCAGTCTTCTTCCCCACGATACGTCTGGATGGTTCAGCCATCTAGACAGATTGTTTTAAATTTTCTACGGTTAGTTTTTTTGGAAACGTTGCCATTTTAAAATGGTCATGCAGACATCTTGAGTGTGATGTGCGGACGATGTTGGCTATATACGCCGTCGTTTAGTTCAAGATATGTACTTGTGTTCATGAGTTTTGAACTACGTTTTTTTTGGTTAGTCGTGTGCATGGCTTCTATTTACATGCAGACGTTGTTCAATTATACGCTGTTATTTGTTTCGGATATATAAACATGTTAAAAAATTACATTTTAGGACTATTTTTGTTGTGGATGGTTATGCTACCGTGCGCACGTTTGTTCCCTAAACTAGGTCATTTTATTAGTCGTTGAGACGGTGTATTAGTGCGTGCGGACATTGATCCATTATACGCTATTGTTTTGTTTATGATATATAAACATGTTAAAAATTTAATTTTTAGGAGTATTTTTATTGCGGACGGTTATCTTAGCGAGCACACATATATTACCTAAAATTAGATTCTTTCATTAGACATTCAGACAGCTTCTATTTGCATGTAGATGCTGTTCAATTATATGCTATCATTTTGTGTAGGATATATACACATGTTAAAAAATTATTTTTTAGGATTTTTTTGTTGCGGATGGTTATGCTAGAGTGTGCACATTTGTTTCCTAAAACTTGGTCGTTTTATGATTCGTTCGGACGGCTACAAAGTGTTCGAACGCTTGTTTGCATTAGACGGCATCATTTTATATGTTGTGCAAATGCTATGTTACAATGTGGACAGTGTTAATTGACAATTTATTTGTTTTTGCCTTATTTTACAGATTAAAAAATGTCTAAACGCCAACATTCGTCATCTCCTCATTTGCCGAGAGCTCTACGCAATAGGATCCTGAGAGTCGGAGGATTATATGATGCGGGAGGAGCAGTTGAGATACTCAGCCGATTAGTTATTGTAGAGTGTGAGGTTACGTTGCTGACTTTGAGGAGCTAAAGTATATGGGCCGGAGTATCAGCGACATTATGGATGACCAAGGTTGGATTGGGTATCTGAAGAGAGATGGCATAGCCTTTGTAGATCTGGTCTGGGAGTTTTAGTGCACTGCTGGATGTTGAAATTTTAAGCATGTATGGACCATCACTGTACGCGGGGTGACCTTTCAGTTGTCACAGACATCCTAGCAGCATTTATGGGATGCAGAGGCCAATTGGAGCATACCCTGCAGTGGAGATGGCGAACAAGCCAGATGCGGAAGACATCTTCTATACTTTCATGGCCAAGATGTGGTGGTCGTCGGACCCTTTCATAAGACAGAAGTTCATGCTCCCTTTCTGGCGTATTTTGCACCTCATCTTCGCCTACGACATCGAGTCGAGGGCTCACACGACAGAGTGCCCTATTATTGAGAGGCAAGCTGATGCTGGCTGTGGCTAGAGGATGTGTTGTAGATCTTTCCGTTGTACGTCTTCCTGACTTTTCTATCTGAAGGAAGATTGTTCTGTTGCGTTGTCGTACAGTCTACTCTTGACACACTTCCTCTATAGTGTGGATCGCAGGGATAGTCTAGACTAGGAAAGGAAAGCGCCTCTCGATCCCATCTATCGGACCACTTCGAGCCGTTCTGAGGCTTAGCTTTGGGGGCAGCAGATACCGCGGCTCCTGCTCCCGGAAGAGCCGCAGCAAGTGGAAGAGCCCCCTTGTCATGCATAGGAGGAGCGACTGCCTGAGATGATGCTTGGATGTGGACCTGAAGGGGATGGTTGAGGCTGCTATTTTGTGCCCTTGCAAGGTAATATGCCTCTTTCAACAAGACCAATATAGCGTTTTGATGGATGATGAGTTCTGTTTTAGGTACAAAATATCTTCAATGTTTGTTTCATCTCTAATGAACGAAAGAGGGAGACTTTAGGAGCTCAAACGATCAAAACCCAAAAAAGAAAAAGGAAAGAGAAAGAGATAGAATTAGGAGCTCCACCCTTAGAATGATCCATGCAAGTTGGTGAAAGATGGTTTAAAGTATTAATGAAGGAAATCCCATCTTCTTGATGATAGGGTTTTTTTAAATGCCAAAGCATGGGCTAGAAAACGGGGAAGTTGGGTCAAAACACAACCCAACAAAGTAATCATTTTGGTCCATATATATGCCTAGAATGGTCTTCTACCAAATCCGCCATTTAATTCTACCGTCCCCTTGGGTACCTCTAGGCTCTAGATGCATTGGTTCTTGTTTCTCTGTATCTTACAGAATTCAAGTTCGTCTCGAATTGCACATTAATTGCATCTGACCAAGACAAATAGTACGCAATTGAATAATAAAGAAGCATTTTTAGCGGGTGGATTTGAGCACATCTTTAGTGATTTGGAAGCTTTGAGAGTACGGTGTTTTACAGTTTTTGTGGGTTTTGAGTAAAAATGTGTTTTTTGCTTGATTGTTGATTGTTTAATGTTTTTGGTAGCTTAGAAACATGTTTGGTATTGATTGGGTGCAAAAATGGTGATGTAAAACGGCTGTTTTTGGGATTGAAATGTGTTTGTGGGTGAGCGATTGTCGAAGAATCTATTCCTCTACAATCGCAGTCTAGATGTTTATTGTAGCCATCCGAACGATTTTTAGGACAATTCAAACTGTTCGAATGTCCTACAGGGCGTGCATAAGTTTCTTCACGAAACAACATCTTTTTGGTTTTGGCAATGTGGACAATTGTTAATCCGTTCGGATGGTTTTGTTGAAGTTTATTTAATATTTGTTTTGTTTCGTTAATTCCATTTGGGAAATTGTTGCTGAACGTTAATTCCTGAATTGGTTTTGGAATTAGATTGACTATTTGTAATATACGTAAATGTTTCTTGTTATTGATCGGTTTTTGTTGATCTTTAAACAATTTTTGTTAGGTTGGCCATGGATCGCTCCGAGAAAAGTATCACCAAGGCCAGGCACAGACAAAGCGACCAGCTTGGGCTGACGCTATGGTAGTGGAGCTGAGGGAGAGTATGCAGACGATAGTGGAGCCGACGCATATTGTGCAGGATCTCCATACCCGCTTGACCACTCTGGAGAATAATTTTGCTCTGACGGAGAGGGTCTGAGGGAAAAGGTGATTGCTATGTGGATAGAATTGATTTCTGTGAGAGAACACGTGTCCCAGTAATACCATTATCTCAATACCATTCTGATATAGCTCCAGGCACTCATCAAACGGGTGGATATTATGGAGGAGCGTTGGAGCATGTTCGTGACTCTATCGAACAAGATCTCGATGAGCCAACTCTTCATCGTGATTGAGTCTTTGACTTATGCTTTGTTACTAGATTCAAACTAGTCTCTGGTTTATGTATTTTCATTATTATTTACTTATGCTTTGTTAGTCTCCAGCTTGTACTAGACTTTATAATTATGTTTTTTCGTTTGGTATTTCTATGAACAGTTATTTTATATTATGTACTTGATTTTAATTATGTATTTTATTTACTATTATGTCAGTTAGATATTTGTAGACCATTATTAATTTTATCGTATATTTAACATACTATTTTATATTAAATGCATAATTGCATAAATTTAATTTGAAGATTTCATATTATAATTTAGAACGGTCCGGACGCATTAATAAAGTTCGGATGTCCTCCTGATATGTTATTCATCCGCACGCAATAAATAATTATTTGCACATTTTGCCATTGCATAACGTCCGCATGAAATTCCACAGTCCTCACATCCTTATTTAATCAATGTTCGCACATTCTAGAGCCGTTCGCATGTTATATTTGTGGCAATTTCTTTTTTCTTAAGATAAAAATATAATCGTCGCACATGCTTTATTAGCATGGGGATGATATATTTACTACAAAATTTACATTTTCATAAAGAAATTCACTACGTGCGAACCTGTATTAGAGACGTTCGCATTGAGATTCATGAGGAATTGATTTTGTCATGTAATACATTGACGTTCGCACGGGACATGTGAACAGAAAAAACAAAGAATCCGTGACGTATTTATAATTGTCACACAAAATGAAAACCGTCCGAACTGTCTGAGTTGGTGTCCGAATACTATTTTTTGAGGAACCTTAAAAATTATCACCCAAAAACAAGCGTGACACGCTTCTTCTTTCATACCGAGTGTCAAAAGAATTTTGACACCAATAACTTTTGCTAACAAATTTTTAACTTTAGGTGGCAAAAAAGTTTTACTCTCAAAACGTATTTTCTTGTGGTGTCATCTACAACAATCATTCCGAATCATCAAGAAAACGTTAGTTTAACAACTTTTCCTCATTCTTTATGACTTTATTTGATTATTCAATGTGTTTGTGGTCTCGTGTAAAGAACGCGAGATTCTCTGGTTTGGGCGCTTTTTATTTACTTTGTTTTAAGTTCAAATTTTTAATAGGTTTTGTTACCCAATATGCTTTCTAACATGTATACATCCTTATCCGTCTTATTTGAGTTTGGTTCATCAAGATTTGTCAAGTTTTCAAAACCGAGGGTTTACGAAAATTTTCCCTTTTCTGAAAAATTTGTTGATTTTCGTGAAATCTTGGGTAGAGATGATGTATTGCAGTTTAGAATGAACTATTTTAGTTGTTTATTTCATGATTGCAACAAGCTTTATTGATTATTGTTGGAGTTGTAAAGGATTCAGTGTAGCGAACGAACATAAGCTGTCGGATTGGATTGAGTGTGTTCAGGGGCAGCTCAACCTTTTTGGGAGCCTTACGCAAGTCATAGAAGTGAGGCCTTTTAATGTAAAAAAATAAATTTTTTTTTATTTTTTAAAAAAAATTAAAATTAAACCATAAATTTGCTTCTTGTCGTTTAGATGCAAAATTATTAATTAAACTTTTGTATTATATTTCATGAGACTTTAGTTTTTTACTGAGATTTTTCCAATCTCTACATCCTTCCTTAACTAATTGACTTGTATTGTATTTTGAGCTAAACAATTTACAACAGAAACAAAATACTCCATCTATTTCTATTAAATGCACTAACTATCTCCTGTCTTTCTTTTCCTCATTCGTTAGTCTACGAATATAATATTCTTTCGAGAAATGTCTATTATTTTCATCTTTTGGGAACTCAATATCAACTATTCTAATTGAATCATTCTCTACTAAGATATCTTGTAACTTTGTATAAATTTCCTTCCAATGTTAGAATCAGAGCAAGCGATACTTAAGATATATTGATCATTAAAACTTAGACTATCTATGTGTGTCTCACTAACAATTTGTTCCAAACTTTCATTTTATTGTGTCACATCTATATTATCTTCTAAGTTTTCCCCTTGAGTCACATCAACATTATCAACTTCTTCTGAGTCTCTTTTAATACTTGGTTCTTCACCTATTACCTCTTGATTAGAATTTGGTTCCCTTTTGTCAATATGGAATTTGTTAAGGAGCAACAACCAACAATCAAGACTCTGAGGCTTTTTTTCTTCCCTTAATTTTAATTTTGGTATAATATAGGTCTTTATAATTAAAAATTTTAATTTTACTATAATATAGTTTATAATAGGGGCCTTAGGCAATTGCCTTATCTGCCTACCCCTTTCAGCTACCCCTGAGTATGTTGTGTGTGTTTGTCTAGTTTTGTGCACATCCATATATAAAATATATATTGTATGACATTTGTATAGCACTCACATGTATAGCTGGTCCGAATAGATTTATCGTTTTTCATTGACCAAGAATGATTCCCAGTTTGCTTCAAGTTTACTGTGTTACTTATTTTATAAGTATAATATGTAATTGAATAGTGTGGTTGAAGTACTTAAGTTAATGTACAAAATTACTGTTATTAATTTGGTCACTTATTAGCAGATGACACGTGTGAAACATGTTGATGTTAAGAAGGCTTTGTCCCTTCACAATCTGGAAGGCGATCGGTGACTTCCCAGCTTGTTCAAGTCAATGGAAAGAGATTTCAGACTAAGAGCGTCGGAAGCAGTAGTCCAAAAGGGAGTGGACCCATTCATAGAATCAAAACTTCTAGATGGGTGCAACAGTCGCCATTAACGCGTATTGAAATGGGACGGTCCCCATTGATATTAGAATAATTGGTCCCAATCAATCGACCAAATTGGTCACTCGTGGCGGCCGCCTTCCACACTTTCAAATTATTTTACTCTTTTACTGAAAACAAATCAAATCGGAATTTTGACAACGAATTATTGATATTGTTACAACCAGTATCGGCAATTTAGTTTGTAAAATTCATTTATTTCTATATTAAAATGCAATGATCTAATCCGTAGATTGTAATGTAAAGTATTACAACTGACAAAAAGTATACTTAATCTTTCACTTTTACTGCATATAGTCACTGGCCCAAAAATTAAACAATCATTTTTGTACTCTATCATTAATCGGAATTTTGACACTTCTACTCCGAATTATTGATATTGTTACATCTACAAATTATATGTATTTTGCAGTATCGGCTGTTAATTTAGACAAAAATTTATTTTTAATTTGTAAAACTATTGGCTATGCAAAGGGACCCGTGTGTTGTAAGGCTCCGACATTCTTTTGTACTGTGATTGATGTGTATGAAGTTTTGGGAAATTCCCCGTAGGTTGCTGTGTTGCTAAGCTGTGTGAGTTGGCTCTCCAAGTTGGCGTCTTTGGTACTACACAACCGAAAATTTATTGCTGAATTTAGTTCTGTGACAACTTCGACATATGTCGAGTTCAACGAGATTGTCTGATTCGAAATTCGAAGGCATAGATTTAAAAGAAACCCAGACCATAAGGCGTAACATCTCTTTAGTCGGCATGAAATTACAATTTCAATAAATTATTGACAAAAAGTATACTTAATCTTTCACTTTTACTGCATAAATAGTCACTGGCCCAATGTTCTTGTGCAAATTAAACAATCTTATTATTTTTAAAATTTGAAATGATAGCAACCCATGTTTTCCCTAATCACTCATTCAACTTGTCTATTTGGTTTTACACGGAGCGTTTCCGTACCAATTTCTCTATCTCTCTCTGCCGTTGATCTCTATTCTCTACCACATCTATTGCCCCATTTTTCTGTCTAAGACCATATGTTAATTAGTCCTCTACTCATTCCTGGGTTAGTTTCAACTTGTACCTCTGTTCACAGGCCCGCCCTCCAGCCCAATGCTCGACGGGACATAGGTCGGGCTAGGAGTTTTTATGAACAACAGTACTAAAGAGTCGCGCGTCACTTGACAATAGGCCTCATGCACTTCAAACAACAGCCGTGCCCGAACCCAGAAAAGTTAGAAAAAAAAAAAGTTGAAATTTATGAATTGGCACAAATCACATGACAAATCCCCAATAAATTAGAGTTTACTGTGCTAAACCGCCAGAATATAAAATCCAGTTTTTAAGACTCAATGAATAGAGTTACCTAACATAGCATGCAAACAATGTGCGACAACTAATACTCTTAACAGCCTATAGCATTGTGCATGGGAGTTGTATAACCTATTGGCTATGCAAAGGGACCCGTGTGTTGTAAGGCTCCGACATTCTTTTGTACTGTGATTGATGTGTATGAAGTTTTGGGAAATTCCCCGTAGGTTGCTGTGTTGCTAAGCTGTGTGAGTTGGCTCTCCAAGTTGGCGTCTTTGGTACTACACAAGACCGAAAATTTATTGCTGAATTTAGTTCTGTGACAACTTCGACATATGTCGAGTTCAACGAGATTGTCTGATTCGAAATTCGAAGGCATAGATTTAAAAGAAACCCAGACCATAAGGCGTAACATCTCTTTAGTCGGCATGAAATTTAAAGCATCTCCATCCTATTCGACAGGACTTAATTAATATCACCCTTCTCACGTTGCAAATACCTTCACCCTTATTTAAAAAAAAAAATATTCTCACCCTTGCTTATAAATAAAATGAGTCTAATTGTGAAAGCAAATGGAAGCATTTATTGTTTTATAGTTCTTTCTTCTTCTAATTCTTCTTCATGAAATGAAATCAGGGAAACTTTTGTTGTAGCAGCTACGGCTTGCGTGGAATCAGTTAGGCAAGTGAAGAGATTTATTACCTTGCCACGTGGACATATAAATGATGTAGCTTGAACTTCTATTAAAAGGATGAATGGATGGCCGAGGGAAGGGATTTTTTGTCAAAAGTCAAAGATATAAGGTGTTAAATTTGAAGTTTGAAATCAAAAAACCAAAATGCAAAAAGATATAAATCTGGGGACTAAAATGCTAAATTCTTTTTCTTTTTTCTTTTTTAACTTTCACCACAATTTTTCTTAGAAAAGAAAACCAAAAAAAAAAAAAAAAAAAAACCATCCTGTATACCTACGATCCACAGAGAATGTTAGGAACCACTTAAAGGGAGTTATATGGGGACCATTCGTCCGAGCCTAGACAAGCATAGTGCAGAAGAAGTTTGTTATGTTTTCTGTAGGCCTGCACCTTGTCGCAAGTCTGCTGAGAGGTTCCGGGCCTCATTGGAAAAGTGAAGATATGTAGGCCTACTGACCTGTTGCAGCCCACGTACAAAAGCTAAGGGGTATAGGCCCGGTGAATATTTATGTTCTCTGGTAATATGGCACTTAATACCCAATATTTGATAATAATAAAAAAATCGAAAGAAATAGTAATCGCCAGTCGTTTTTGAAGGCAACCAGATTTCTCAAAATATGCATAATAATACCGCTTAATTATCATTACTGTCATTGTGATATTGATTTTTAACAAATCAATTTTTATAATACAATTTTAAATGAACACGTCATGTGATTTATTTTTTAGACATATAAGTCTTTTCTATCTATCAAAAGTTAATTAACTAATAGAAGACGAACATAAAACCAAAGTCGAGATGTATATTGTTGAGATCAAATAAATTATTCTAGACTTCATCGACCTCTTAATAGACTAATGTTTAATAAACGAAAAGATCTAATATCTACATAATAAACTACGGAGATATACTGCCAAGAGATCGACATATATGTTTCAAACTAGATAATGGCCTGTAAAAATGCACCGTTGTAGAAGTATAAAATCTGAAGAAAATTTGAGGATCGATGCGTCCCAGAATCTCATCAAGGCCAATAATGTTATCTAAACGTAAGGAGTAAATAGTTTTTAAGGCAATTCAATTGTCTCTTTTAAAATAAGAAACTAATTAATACTTTACACAAATTATTAAATTAGATAGTTTTTCAGTTAATTTTTGATTTTTTAAAAAATATTAGACATTTTTTAATAATATTTATTAAAAAAAATAGAAATTCAAAGGCCTTTCTATTTTTGGGCCTGGAGCCGCACTGACCGAAACCTACTGTTACATTTTCAAGACCATGGCAACCACCAATAAACTAGCACAGCCAGCAACAAACGACAGAAAACCAAGACTATAAGGGATGCAAGCGAAACGGTCAACCTAATGAAAATTCTAGGTGGGTCAGCCGAAGTCGCCCTTGGACGAGTATTTCACCCATGTGTATATATTATAGTCTAGAGGGGCTCGATTAGAATATTATCAAGAGAAATTAAGGATAAATATATTTTATATTTTTTAATTATAAAGTCTTGACACTTTATATCAAATTTATTATTTTTATCACATTACACATACTAACTATTGATTTTGTCATCAATTTCAACTGCAAATGATTATTTAGCACACAAAATGACAATTTTATCTCGTTAATTTTTTTTTTCAGTAATAATTTATGAGAGTAAAATTGTAATTTTATACGTCAAAAAATCAATCTTTAGAAAAAAATTTAAGAGAGTGTGCAAATTTTTAAGACCCATAGTTAGAGAGTATAACAAAGTGTATGTATTCCTATAAATTACTTGTTACTCTATGCACTGTTTTATTTGGACCAGGATCTTGGACAGACAAACATTTTTCAACTCCAATTCTTTGGTTTTATCAGCCTCAATTTTGCTGTCACACATTTGATTTTATCTCCGTTTTTTAACTTTTTGTCACTTTATTTTAAATCTTCTACTTTGAAGCTTATTTTTGAGCAACCTCTGTTTGAGAGAGCTATACATGATCGTGACTCTAGTACTGTTACAGTTGTCGCTTGTCCTATATATGTATGGGGCATTCAATTTTCAACCCAAAATTATGAGGCCATTTAGTATGTTCTAAGCTGATTTCTCTAAGACTTCAATGAACACAAAAGAATGTTGAATGCTGAAAAGCAAAGACTTCGATTTTCATTGGATCAGAATATATATCTGATTGGTTAACAGCTGAGGATTAAGATTAACATGTCCTAATTCTACAACACAGCGAGATCTTTTCTGATGATCAAGATTATAACTCGTGGAAGGATAAACAAAGTAGAAAACTGTGATAAAAGTGAAGCAATCCAAGGAGTTACTGTTTACAATGAGTCAGAAAAGGGAAATTCTTGCAAGATCTGATCTACTCCTTTGCACCTCAGAGCATTCATTCCGAGAAATAGGAAGAAGCACATCTGCAAGATTTTGACGTAATAACATACTTCGCATTCATTCAACAGCAAAAAGAAGAATGAGATCACGTACTACTCGGAGCGCACAGATATAAATGCATACCTGAAGGATGAGTGGGAAGCAGAGAGTTTTTTCTAAGCAGTGCCATTGCCTTCCTTGACTGCGATCAACTCAATGACTCTTCTAAAGGCAGTAAGACAAGAATGAATAATCACCCTTTTGTGCTTGGGTATTCATTGATATTGAATATAAATAATAGAGAGAGGAGCGTCTTTGTACACACCAAAAGGAAAGAATGAAACAAAATAAGAAGATACAGGATATATTTGGAATTCCATATGTGAGGAGATATTGTAGATTTCCATAGACGGGATTTTGTCCTTGTAGAGAAGCTAACAGTCATGAGAGTTTCCGTTGGTTTGGTTTGCTTGTAATTGAATCTTGAATGCTATGAGCTGTGATCTTTTCACTGGAGGTTCTAACATTGTTGTCAGAGATATTTTGGTTATTACCATCCCTCAAACTGAGCAGTTGACGAAGGTTCAGTTTGGTTCCGAGTCGTGCAAGTTGCTGGCTTGATAAAGGTTTTGTAAAAATATCTGCAAGCTAGTGTTGAGTGGGAACGTGGCGAGTCTATATTAATTCCAAGGCAACGCGTTCTCGGACAAAATGATAGTCAATATCGATGTGCTTACTTCGCGAGTGTAGAACAGGGTTGCAAGTCAGATGTAAGGCACTAAGGTTATCACATAGGATCATTGGGGTCTTATGCAAGCGAACACCAAGATCACGAAGTAGAGATGCAAGCCATGTGAGTTCAGCTGTTGTATGGGCGAGGCTTCGATATTCTGCTTCTGTACTTGACCGTGAAACTGTAAGTTGCTTTTTAGCACACCAGGATATACAATTTTTGCCTAAGAAGGTGCAAAAACCAGTAGTGGAGCGTCTGGTGGTGGGACAACCTGCCCAATCGGCATCAGCAAAGGCATAGAGATCAAGAGAGGTGGAGGCGTAAAGTTGGATACCAAATGTAGCAGTGCCTTGTATATAGCGAAGTATCCTCTTGACCATATTGAAATGGGCACTGAAGGATTGTGCATAAATTGGGCGACGAAGTTCACACTAAATGTGAGATCCGGTCGTGTTAAAGTGAGATACTTGAAGTGCCCCAACAAGACTCGATACAACGTCGGATCTTTGAAGAGAGTGTTATCGGCAAAGGTCTTGGTTTTTGAAGTCATTGGGGTAACAACCGGCTTGCAATCCGTCATCTGAGCACGATGAGAATTTCTAATGCGTATTTGGTCTGCAAAAGAAAAAGACCATTGTTGTTATGAGTGACTTGGATTCCTAAGAAATAATTGATAGGGCCTAAATCTTTCATATCAAAGACACGATTTAGATCATGAATAAAACTTTGTAATAGAGAACTGTCTGAGCCAGTAAGAATAATATCATCAACATATAAGAGTAAAAATATTTGAGCAGTGTGAGAGGTATAAGTAAAGAGAGAGGGATCAGAGATACTGCAGCGGAAGCCATACTCCAGAAGGAATGAGCTAAACCTATCAAACCATGCCCTAGGTGCTTGTTTCAAGCCATAAAGGGCACAATTCAATTTGCACACATGGGATGGAAATGAAGGATCAGTGAACCCGGGAGGTGCTCCATAAACACAGACTCATGAAGATAACCATGGAGGAAGGCGTTCTTGACGTCGAGTTGCTTGATATCCCACCTGCGACTAAGAGCAATGGATAAAACAGTTCTTACAGTTCCAAATTTAATCACAGGTGAAAAAGTTTCAAGATAATCAATGCCATCTAATTGGTGGTAGCCTTTGGCTACTAAGCGAGCTTTAAGGCGATTAAGGGTGTTATCAGCATTGAGCTTTGTCTTAAAGACCCATTTACTGCCAATAACGTGCATGTCTGGAGTACGTGGGACTAAGGTCCAAGTATGATTTTTCTTCAAGAGTAGCCAAGTTCCTCGAGCATGGCTTGAGTCCAACCTTCATGTTTCAGGGCAGTCCGAATGGTGCGAGGTTCCTGTGGCAAGACGGAGACAGTATGTAAGTTGGCATACTTTGGATTTGGTTTCCGTATACTTGCTTTGAGCCGAGTGACCATTGGATGAGCTGGAGATGTTGGAGAGTCACTTGAAAAACTAGTGGGAGATGTTGTGGGTGAAGCATCATTTGCAGGTGGCAGAGAAACTTCAAATGTGGCTGGAGGGACCAAGGATGGGAGGGAAGATGTATTTTCAACAGGGGAAGAAGAAGCATCAACTAGCGAGATTGGAAAATTAGGTGGGGTATTGTCTACTAAACCAGAGGGAGGACTTGGAGTGGATAGAGGTTGGTCAAGCCATTCGGTGAAAGTTGAAACCAAAATATTAGGAGAGGATTCAACATGTAGGCTTGCTGGATTTTTAAATGGGAAATTGCATTCTTCAAAAGCCACATGCCTAGATATAAAAAGACGGCGAGTAGGGGGATAAAGGCACTTGTATCCCTTATATTTGTTGCTGTAACCCATAAAAACACAAGGCAATGATTTAGGAGCAAACTTATTCGTTTGAGAATTCCAAAGATAAGGAAAACATTTTGAACCAAATATGCACAAGGAATGATAATCTGAATGGCGACCATATAAGTGATAAAAAGGTGTTTCATTACCAAGAGTCTTAGAGGGTGTTCGATTGATTAAGAACACAGCGGTTGTGAAAGCTTCGACCCAAAAACGTTTGTGCATTCCACTGTGTACAAGCATAGTTAGGCCGAGCTCTCGAATATTGTGATGTCGTCTTTCAGCAATGCCATTTTGTTTTGGAGTGTGAGGACACGACATTTGATGAATAATACCTTCTTCCTGTAAGAAAGACTTAAAAGCATTGCTTGTAAATTCACCGCCACCATCTGATTGAAATATTTTTTATTTTATTTTTATCAAATGGCGGTGAATGAATTTGGAAAAAGCATGAAAATTGTCCAAAAATCAGATTTATGTTTAAGAGGAATAAGCCAAATAAACCGGCTATAATCATCAATTAGAACAGCATAATAAGAGAATTTTTCATGAGATTGAATAGGAGCTGGACCCCATAAATCACAATGAAAATTTTCAACTAAGCCAAATTGTTTATTGGAGAAGGAAGAAAGAAGTCGACTAAACTTTCCGATTTTACAACTATCACAAAAAGATTGTTTATGGTTTCTAGTAACTTTTATGAGTCCCATGGACTTTAAAAGATCAATAGAAGCATGTTGTGGATGCCCAAGTCTCTGATGCCAAACATCAGCATCCACAGCTTGAGAGCGAACTGAGAAGAAAGCTTTATTTGGTGCGCGAACAGTGTAGAGATTACCCTTCTTGTGGCCTTTCAAAAGAACCTGATTGGTGGCTTGGTCCTTTATTGTAAACCCAATGCCAAAAAAATCACAATTAACATTAGAATCAGAGGTTAATTGACCAATAGATAGTAAATTTCTTTCAAGATCCGGCACTAGTAAGACATTTTTTAAAGGAATACGCAAAGGAGCACTACCAATAAAGGCATCACCAATGTGAGTAATTGGTAACAAAGCTCCATTACCTACCATTACCTGATCGTGACCAGTATAGGGACGAATATTTTCTAAGATACCTGGATTTGATGTCATATGTGCCGAGGCCCCAATATCAGTCATTCATTCATGGTCATCGCCATTGTGAAGCGTGAGGGCTGCAAGTGCTTCTGGATGGCATTGTCCTGGTAGGACTTGTCAAAGCGATGACAACATTTTAGAGCATCATGGCCAACTTTGTGACATATTTGACACCTCGGAAGGTCGGCATCAGCACTGGTGTTCAAAACATTGGGAACATTAGAGGAAGTACGAGTATTTTGGTGATGAAACCCCTTACCCTTGGCGGAAAAAGTGTTCTGAGTGTGTTTGCCTCCCCCTTTGCAATTGTTGGAGTAGGCAACGTGGTTAGTCATTTCAGTAGCATGAATATTCACTACTAGAAAATTGACTTTTTGTGACGAAATTCTCGGTGAATTTCGTCACCAATTTCGTCACTAAAGTTTTATTTGTGACGAAATAAAATTGTTGTCACTAAAAGTTAATTTTTTGGTGACGAAAATTTTTCGTCACACACCGATCGATCAGTTATATACCGATCGTTCCTTTTGTGATGAAATGCTCCATCACTAAATGCAAAGAGTTTAGGCCGAGAATTATGTCGTCACTCCAACCGATCGATCGTTGTTTATAGACCGATCAATCGATTATTAATAACCACGTGGCTTTGATAACCGATCGATCGTTACTAGAACCGATCGGTAGGTATAGTACCATCTGCAAATGCGAAATGTCGATCGATCGGTAGCAAAACTGTCAATTGCATAAAGAGACGATCGATCGGTTACATTCAACGATCGATCATTGATAGGATGAATGAATGATTGCCATGTTTTTCAAATAACTGATCGATCGCCAAGATATGACGATCGATCGTTAAGCGTAACCGTCACTTTTTGAATCGTCGTTCGATGCTAAGGGCAATCGATCGTCATTTCAACGAATGGCAAAATGCCATGCGTTAAAAATCTAGCGATCGATCATCAAGTAATTACTGATCGACATGAAGGATTATATGAAACCATCTTACCAGTTATCTCTCCACAAAATCTCTCGAATCCTCTCAAATTTCAAGGAGTCATTTCATGCTGCATTGTCCTCCAAAGTGCGTGGAATCATCCTTCATTGTCTTCTATGTCAAAGGTACGTACTTATATTATTTTTTAAGAGATATTAAGCAGTTGTAAATGAGTTTTTAGTTTACGTTTTTAATTTGCTATATCATCCATTTAGGTCCGTAAAATGTATTTATTTTATTGTTGATGTATGTTTTAAGAGTTTAGGATTGTTTTGGGATCAATTTTGGGTGATTTTGGGGTTTTGGGTTTTGTAATGTCTGGGTGCTTTCGTTCCGTACTGATCGATTGCCTTCAAAGTCGATCGATCGCCACATAGGTGTTAAGTCCAATGATCGATCGGTTAAATTAACTGATCGATCACTGCATTTGGACCGGGACTCAATCGATCGGTCCCTCTAAACTTTGTGTTTCGATGTGGGACCAATCGATGGTTTCTTCGGACGATCGATCGGTGCATTATCCTTTAGAAGGCTCGACCGATCGATCGCTTAGACTAAGCGATCGATCGGTAAGCTTCAATGTGAAGTGCACGTTTTGATTAACCAGCGATCGATACTTAGTGATACTGTGCATTTGGTTGCATGGACGACGATTGTCTGATGCACTGAAACGCATCGTTTTACAATAGTGTTCGATTGGTCAAATTGATTATCGATCGCCATCACGATCGATCACTTAATTACTAACGATCGATCGTTGTTTTCATAAACGCATCGTTTTCATCGATCAGTTAATAAACGATCAATTATATTTAGTGATCGATCGCTTTGGATGGCGATCGATCGTGTTTTTGTTTCAACTTTATTAATAATTACGTGATTGTGATTTTTTATTTTCGTAATATGTTATTGTGATTACTTATTAACACATATTTATATACAACTTTTGCAGCATACATAAAATGTCAGGAGTTAAGCGCGCGCCACAACGAGGACCGGGACGGGATCGTCGTCCCAAGAGCAGAAGTCGCTGATCCAATGATGACCTTGGAGAGGTGAATGGAGTACCTGAGAGGGCGCCAGTGGCCAAAGAGCATCCTGTGACGCTCTCTGATTTTGACCACTTATAGTACGAGGAGCACTCCCTCTACTAGCTCTTCGAGTATAGGGATTTCTTCATCACTCTCGTGGATAGAAGGGTTTTGTGTGGACACGCTTGTGCACGATTTCTTCTGTGCACTCATCTCGGTAGATAGAGCACCTGAGGTGCAGCTAGAGGTGCGAGGCGTGCAGTTCTTATTCTCGGCAGACGTCATTGCGATTTCTTACACTACCCCGGCCTGAGACCCCCTGCTTCCCGGCGGTACCCCTGACGGATGAGTAGAGGACATCAAGCAGGACCTGTGGACGCTGATGACTGGGAAGACCTCTGCAGTGGTGGGCAGCATAATCAAAGCAGAGTGAGTTCAGTGCGTTTTGGAGATTTTGCACCTTATCTGGATGCCGAACGTCGATGGCAGAACTCATTCTACCGAGTGCCCATTCACTAGAGCTCAGTGCATGCTCTTGCTGGGCCAGCATACGTGGATAGATTTCCCGCTCTACATGTTCGAGCTGATTATGGATGACGCTTGGGGAATTAAGGATAACAGCCTTTTGTACGGCGTGTTTCTGACTCAGTTCCTCATCCATCGGGGTGTCATGATTGGTGATGAGGAGACTCGTAAGGAAGTGAAGAGCGCTGAAAAGTTCACCTTATCCAAGAGCAGGGGGCAAGAGGGGGCTCTGACTCAACGGTTCGCTCGTAGAGCAGCAGTGGCCGTAAAGGAGGCAACACAAGCATTGACTGACACCAAACCGACCAGATCAGAGGTACCTCTCGAGATGGGAGCACCTGAGTGCCTCTCCCTAGGTGTCCCAACAATTTACGGATCTCGACAACCGTGTCGGCGTGAGTGTGAAGACCGCTCTACAGCCTCTTCAGGAGCAAGTGGATAAATTGAGTAAGGAGGTGCAGGAGCTCCGAGATGATCAAGAGAAGCTCCAGACCGCCTTTGAAGGGGAGTGCACTGTTACATTGCTGCGCAACAAGGCGGTCGTGGCTCATATGAAGGAGGTCAACGAACAGCTGGAAGAAATCAAGAAGACTCTGGATGATTTCAAGACAGAGGCAGATCCACAGAAGATTCCCGGAGATATTCCTGATGATGTGGAACTTTCCGTGATGTTGTTCAACCTTGATGTTTTTATGATATTTTTACTATCTATTTAGGACATACATTTGGATTTATTTTTTATTTATCTGTTTCAGACATATATGTTTATTTGGATTTGGGTTTTTATTTACGTATTTGGGATATTTATGTTTATTTGTGGATATGTAGTGACTTTGATTACAGCTTATGTGTTTTTAATTTGTATTTTTTTCCCGACACTTAGATACGTAAATTGACCAAAATACCCTTTTGTTGGCAAAATTAACATAAATTTCAAAGTTAAACAAGTAAATAAAATAATTTCAGTACATTTAACGTTACATATATCAAGTAATATAAGAATTTAAATAAAAGATTTTTTAAATTTAAGATCACCAATTGATCGGTGATTTAGGCAATCGATCGTTTTGTAGGGTGTCGTTTAGATATTTCTAACCCGTTAAAATGACCGATCGATCGTCAAAGATCAATGTTCGATTCGTCATCAATATTGATCGTCAAAGACGCGTTGTTTTGCTTATGCGTACCGATCGATCGGTCATCACACTATCGATCGTCAGTATGCGTCCGTTTTCGTTAGATGAAGCGATCGATGTTAACATAAAGTGGTCAATCGGTTGCACGGTGTCGTTTTAAATCAAATGGCGATTTCTGATCGATCGGTATCTAAATTTATGATTAAACATTTGTGATTGAATAAATGTGAGTTTAAATAATTAGAAACACAAAATATATATTAACAAAGTATGTTAGGATATATTTAGATTACATAAAAACATATCAAGTAACTTCATTAATATTTAGGAAAGCATGTACAAGTTATACATGTTACATCAAATAAACATTTTGTAAGAGTTAGTATGAGCAATGTACTAAGATGTCATAAACTAGTGATATAAAGCTTATTTAACACATGATTATAAGTTATTAGTATGTGGTATGTATTAAAATGACATTTTAAGTAAAATAATTTTAATAATTAAGTCATTTGTCGGTTAAAAATTTTTTTAATAATTAGATTTAATGATCGATCGGTATGTACCGATCAATCGGTTAAGGAGTGTCGTTTAATGTTTTTGATCATTTATTACTGACGATCGATCGCTATCGTTCGTTGTCGTTTTGAATTCGGATCGATCGTCAATTGTGGCGATGGATCGGTTCAAAAACTTGAATTTTAAAGCTGACAAGGCGATCGATTGCTCATGTGGATCGATCGGTGATTATCGTGCTTGAAATGCCAAATGCTCTAAGGCCGTGGGTGAAGTGTAAAAACACCCACAACGAAGAGACCGAAGGCTTGCGGCAAGGAGCTATTTCCCCTTAAACTTAGCCAAATACCGTCCTTTTAGTTGAGAGAGTGTTTAGAATAGATTAAGAGAAAGCCCAAGCTCAAATTCATTGGTTTTTTAACCGAGTGAATATTAAAAATTTTGGGCGAAATTTGTAAGATTTTGGTAGGATTTAGTTCGTTTTGGTGTTGATTTCGTGCAAAAGGTAATATACTCTACTTACATTATGATTTATGAATGATTTTGGTTGGTTATTTGATGATTATTTTCATTTGGGTATTTGTGGGTATTGTGAATATGATTTGTGATGATTAGAGCTTATTAGGATGTTTTTAATATGTACATTGGAATAAGTATTGAATGAGGATGATTTGGGAGTGCTTTGGGCGTGGATTTGAGTGTGTGGAGAGGGTTTGCATGGTTTTATCGATCTAGGTTTTTTACGATTGATCGCCATAAGTGACAATCGATCGTCTCTTTGATGGTATATAACCGATCGATCGTTATGTTTTAAACGATCGATCGTCTTCAAGATGGTTGTGTGATGATTGATTGTCATATTGTTGACGATCGCTCGTCTATTAATACCAATCGATCGTTGTTTCACTCGAGCTTGCATCATAAGTTAAATACTAAATTTTAGACTTTTATTGATATTGTTTGTCAATAACTTTATGCTATTATCATGTAGAAAAATCAAGAAAGCGGCAATATCAATCCTGCAGAGTTGTATAAAAGAATTATACAAACAAAGATGATGTTTGGACCTCGGAAGGAGCAAGAGAAATTTATGTAAGTCGCTTTCATTTCAATGTACTCTATGTAATTTATTTATAGTTAATCTACTTTAATGTTTCTAGTAATTATTGTCATTTTTTCAGGAACAGATGGATGCCTTCCAGCGCCAGTGTGATTTAGAAGGGAAGAGTTTCACCGAAATTGAAGTATATTCCGAGATATTGGGCAAGAAGTTGGGATATGTTCGGGGATTAGGACGCACGGTTAAGCCTCCACCTTCATCAACTTTAACTACATAGTCTTCTGATCTACAGCACCAGTTGGCGAAGGCAAGGGATGAGATAGAAGCGATGAGAGCTGCTAGAGAAAAAGACTTGCAAGAATTTGCAAAGAAACAAGCTGAGATGGAGACCACGCTAAGGGACCACCGTGAGGAGTAGCGAGTAGAGCAGGAGCGCATCCGTTTCGAGTAAGAAGAGCGCATGAAAAGGGAGCAAGAGCGCATGCGAGTGGAGCACGAGGAGCGCATGCAAAGGAACAAGAGCGCATGCGAAAGGAGCAAGAGCGCTTACAGGTAGAAATATCGAAGGAACTGGAGAAGAAAATGTCCTCTGTAATGGAAAAGAAAATGAGCAACATGTCAAAACGACTATTTAGCCTGTTTAGGGGTTCAAAAAGGTAGATGCATGTATATTGTAATAACTTTTTGATTATGTATTATTACGATGTTATTTTCAATTTAATTACGGATCACTATTTGTTATTATTGATGCTTATTAATGTGAGTATTGTATTGTTATTATAATAGTACGTGTTATATAATATTTTCTATTATTATTTAACAAAAAATGATTTTGTTACCACCATTCGATCGTCATATTCAGTGATCGATCGGTTGTTGTTCAACCGATCGATCATGCAATACTACTGTTTGATCGCTAAAAGAATTTAGGATTTAGCTATGATAACATACATGCGTGCTTAAATGACTGTGTACTATTTTAGAGTGAGCACAACGATTTAGAAGAGTGTCCGGTGTGCGGGGAATCGAGGTGGAAGTACAGTCAAAATAGCAAATCAAAGGTTCTTCAAAAAGTGTTACGACATTTTCCCTTGAAACCGAGGTTATAGAGAGTGTTTCTATCAAAGCAAACGGCAACGGATATGCGGTGGCACCAAGAGAAGCGTGTGGTTGAAGATGGGGTGATGAGGCATCCTGTAGACTCTCAGGTATGGAAGGACCTCGATAAGAATTATGAATGGTTTGGTCAGGAATCATGTAATGTCCGGTTGGGTTTGGCATCTGATGAGTTCAATCCGTTTGGCAACATGAGCTTATCATATAGTATATGGCCAGTGTACTAATTCCATACAATTTGCTGCCATGAAATGTATGAAAGATTCAAGTTTTATGTTGTTGTTGCTTATTTTTGGTCCAAGAAGTCTTGGGAATGATATCGACGTCTACTTGCAGCCATTGGTAGATGAGTTGAAGGACTTGTGGGAAAATGGAATACAAACGTACGACTCAGCTGTGTCAAGTTCATTTAAATTACGTGCTGCTTTGCTTTGGACTATAAATGACTTCCTGGCTTATGGTAATCTTTCAGGTTGGAGTACGAAAGGATGGTTTGCATGCCCTAATTGCAATGCGAGCACAACGTCATTTTGGTTGAAACATAGGGGGAAACATTATTTTTTGGGACATCGCCGATATTTGCCTGCGACGCATGTGTGGAGGCATGATGTCGACATACTTGACAGGAAGAAAGAGTTTAGAAAAAAGCCTGAAGAAGTCACTGGAGAGGAGATACTTCAACAACTTGAATCGGTACCATTATGTTCATTTGGGAAGACTCAGAAGAAGAGAAAACGTGTTGACATTGAGTTAAGTTGGATGAAGCACAGCATATTCTTTGAGTTGCCGTACTGGTCAGAGTTGAAACTTCAACATAATTTGGACGTCATGCATGTAGAGAAGAATATTTGTGACGATGTATTTGGAACTTTAATGATTGTCGATGGTAAGACAAAGGACAATTCTAGTGCTCGGTGGGAATTGGCATTATTAGACATTAACAAAGACTTGCATTTGCAAGTTCGGGGTCAATAGGAGGTGATGCCTCAAGCATTATTTACTTTACCGAAGGATGAACGTAAGAGGTGTTGGGAATGGCTGAACAGTGTTACGTTTCCGGATGGATACGCCTCTAACATATCCTGATGTGTGAATATAAATGAAGGGAAAATAATGGGTATGAAGAGTCACGACTCACACGTCTTGTTGCAACGACTGTTACCGGCAATGATACACGGGTTATTAGGAAAGGAAGTATATACAGCGTTGACCGAGTTGAGTTTATTCTTTAGAGACTTGTGCTCAAGAACAATACATTTAGACGTTGTGGATCAGTTAGAGAAGGACATCGGAATGATTCTTTGTAGGTTGGAACGTATATTCTCTCCATCATTTTTTACTATTATGGTTCATTTAGTTGTTCATTTACCTCGGGAGGTGAAACTTGGGGGTCCAGTTCAATTTTGGTAGATGTATCCAATGGAGAGGTATATGGGAAAGATGAAGTGTTTTGTTAAGAACAGGGCTCGGTGTGAGGGCTCTATTGCAGAAAATTATGTGTTAAATGAATGTTTAACTTTTTGCTCAATGTATCTTAGTACGGTTGAGACGAGATTTAATAGAAAAGACCAGAATTATGCCGACATGGATGATCGAAGTTGTCATTTTTTTGTGTTTACTCAAACTGTTCGACTGTTGGGAGCTGGTAGGGGTGAAGATTTAAATATAAAGGAATTTTTAAAAGCACAGTGGTACGTACACAACAACTGTTCAAAAATCAACCAACATATAGAGTAAATACAAATAAGAATATTTGCTCACTTAAACACTTATTAGTTCATTATATTTTAATTTATTATAAAATTTCTTATTTATTTATAACGAGCGCTTGGAAGAGATGAGAATGGAATCACCAATAAATGTTGATATGAGGCACGAAGAAGGATTTCCGTTATGGTTTAGAAATCGGGTATTTATTTAATTTTTTTCCTATTGTATGTTTAAGTTTAAGTGATTATTTTTTTAAAAGTCAAAGTTAACACGCGTTTACTATTTTAGGTTCAAACTATGCGCATTGAAAATCCGGGTTCAGTGTCGGATGATTTGTATGCATTAGCATAAAATCCGGGTTCGGTGTCAGATAATCTCTCTCTCTCTCCCACTATCCCTCTCTCGAGCTCTCCCTCTCCTCCTCTCTCTCTCTCTCTCTCTCACCTCTCTTTAAATGCAAATTAAGAGAGATTTTTTAGGTGATTTTTTAATTCAATATTAATTATGTTGAGTTGTCTTTTTTGAATTTGAATTTGATTTTAGATGTAAATTAAAAAATTGTTAATTCGTTGGAATAACTTTAGATGTAAATTGGAAAATTGTTAATTTGTTAGAGTAATAGGGAGAGATTTTTTAGGAATTATTATTAATTTTTAGGGAATTATTAATTATTTTGCTATTCTCTTCTCTCTCTGTCTCTCTCTCTCCCTCTGTCTCTCTCTCTCTCTCCCCCGCACCTTTCTCCTCCTCTCTCTCCCCGCACCTCTCTGGCTTTCTCTCTTCTCCCTCTCTCTCCCCCACACCTCTCTGCTCTCTCTCCCCCACACCTCTCTCTCTCTCTTACCAGCCTTTTATTTGAAAAAAAAATGCTGGTGGCTGTGAACCACCCAGCGGCGGGTGGTTTCACTGCCACCACCATTTGGTGAAAATGGCAACCGGTCCCGCCCCTGCTATTGCGGGTACCGATGAATAGCCCTAACGTTAGGGACAGACGTCATCAACATTAATTTTATGACTTCATACACTAGTGCTAGTAGTATGCCCAAAAGACAAAGGGTAAATGATACCAAACTTTCTCCAATATTGGAGAGGACACAAGTACCAAATTCTTCCAACCCCAAATGCACAATCTCAAACTGTCCACATTTTGGACAATTCAAATGTTATTACGTGATAAACGTATATTTATCGTGTCCTGACCCTTAAATGGGTCTAGAGTTACACACATTCTAAACCAGACATCAACCCCACATCAGTCAAGTTATTTATATAAACAATTACGTAAAACATATGCAATTAATAGCAAAACAAGTCAAAAACACTTATATGAAGATCCTCTATACTTCTCAAACTTTATGATACATTTTCAAAACACAAACACTTCAACAATCAAGATGTAAAGAGTATAAATGCTATCTTTCAATTCAATATCTGAATTAACTATTGATCGATCGGTAACTTTACCGATGGATCACTTAGTAAAGACAAACAATCATGTCAAAATAGATGATCGATCGTCTCTCTTCCATCTCACAATTGATCGATCGACCAATCTGGCTATTGATATTGTTTAACCCAAAACGAAAAAATTCATACAAACCACCCCTACACTCTCAAATCTTTGCCCAAGACACTCCCAAAGTATCCTCATGCAAAATCAATTGCAATGTACATATCAAAAACAGTCTAAGCTCCAATCATCACAAATCATATCCAAAATACCCACAAATTCTAAAATCAAATAAATCATCACATAACCAACCAAATCATTCCTAAATAGAGATTGTAGGTCAACTAACATACCTCTTGCATGAAATCCACACCAAAATGCACCAAATCCCCACCAAAATCTCACGAATTTTGCCCAATTTTCTCAATGTTCACCCAGTTAAAAAACCAATGAATTTGAGTTTGATTTTACTTTTAAACAATTTAATGCACTCTCACCACCAAAAGGATGGTGTTTGGGCTAAATTTTAGAGGAAAATAGCTCATGGATGTTGTTTTTGCTCTTCACCCACGGCCTTAGAGCATTTTAGTTCTTGAAGTTTGGTAGAGATCGTTCTATTGGCGTATTTGCCGATCGATCATCATGTCAGCTTTAAAATTCTAGCTCCATTTTTCAGAGGATCGATTGCCCAGAACAAGCAATCGATTAGTGTCTAAGTTTAAAATGATGTTGTCATGCCGATAGATCAGTAAATACAAACAAATGATCGTTTCAAAACATCAAAATGACTACGCATAAAGACGATCGATTGGTTTGGAATTTTTGACTTTTAGAATGTTAACTGGCCAAATTTTTTGGCGGTCAAAATTTTTATCGATCGATTGGTGAGCACATGTTAAAATGATGGCGTTTGGATCGATCGATTGGCATGTTTAGACATTCGAACATTAATATACATCTAAACGACACCATGTAATACCAATCGATTGGTGACATGACGATCGATCGGTCATCTTAATTATTAAAAAAATGATTTATAAACAAAAAAATGACTTAATTATGAAATAATTTTTATTTATGATGTTATCTTAATACATGTATCATACTAATAACTTATAATCATGTGTTAAATAAGATTATATCATTAATTTATAGCATATATATATATAAACTAACTCTTACATAATTTTTCTATGGTATAAAATGTTTTTCTTATATATGCTTCATTGATTCACGATGTGTACTTGATATGTTTTTATGTAATCTAAACATATCCTAACATACTTTGTTTATGTATAATTTGTGTGTGTAAACATTTAAACACGTGTTCAATCACTTATTTACCACACCTTACATATAGGCACTTAGATTACAACTCCATCATCAACTATCTGTATGTAGATATTTTAATAAATTTTTATTTTGTATTTATTGTTTGTTTATTTGATTGATCCTTATTTATTTTACCCTAATACGTATTTTTTATTAAATTATTATATTGTGTACATTACTTGTTTATTTGATCAATCGTTATTTATTTTAGGAAAATTGGTATTTTAGTCCCTGGATTTTGGACACTTTTTCATTTTAGTTCTCCACTTTCAAACTTCAAAATTTTGGTCCTTTAATAATCTCATTTTTACAAATACAACCTTCTGTCAGCCTGCTGTCTATCTTCTTAACGGAAGAGCCATCCAACTCAGCATACATTACATGTGGCATCAATAGGTAACCAGGTCACAGGGACAACTCGACACCTCCTCAAACAGCATTGTTCCTTTTATACTCAAAACATAGCACTTAAATTCTCATATCAACTCCTTAAACGGTGTCACACTTAAATTCTCATATCAAATTGGTGTCTTCCCTTTAAACTCAAAATGCAACGACAGATTTTCCCCTTTTCCTATTAGCCCTAGAACATGAAATGTGAAGTTGAAGTTCAAAAGGATGAGTTACTGATGATTTATGAACTTGAAGTCCCTAGTGAAGCACCCATTGAAATGGAAAAAAAGGGAATCCCACCAAAATCGAAGGAACCAATTGAAGTGAGAGCAACCAAAAACAGAGAGGTGAGACAGACTCCACAAAGAAAACCAGTAACATAAATTTGGCAATGAAACGAGCTCCCAATTTGCAAAGCCCTCTATGATACTATTCTCTCAAGAGATTTCTAACTTAATGGCACAATTTTTTCCTTTTCTAAAGAAAGAAAAACTATCCTTTTGGGTACGTTTCCTCTAACCTCTCACAAAACACCAAGTAACTCATAACTGTGGTCACATGAAACTATTATGCAATATTTTGCCATCCCATAAGTTTTTCGTAACCAACAGTGCTAGAGAATGGACTTATCTTTAGCTACTCCGACCCCAACAAAGAACAAAATTCAAAGAATCCCCAATCTCAACCACCCCTTTCACCTTTAACTTTGTGGTCCACCTCGATCTTCCTTCCAACTGCAATATAAACAAGCTCCCTAATTAGGTGTAAGAAGACCATGCTCTTTCCAAACAACAAAGAGGAAGAAGGAGACCGGCTTCTAGTGAGGAAAAATTCAACAAAAAAAAAGTTCTTAAAAGGGATAGAAAATTCCCAGAAACATTTAACTTGCAACTACAGCAATTGGTAGGAAAGAGAACAACTATAACAAATAAGTCAAAATACCTGGTGAATAGGAAAGAAGGAAAATTTGTCACTGCGTTTTGAGTTTGAAGGGAAGACACCAATTTGATATGAGAATTTGAGTGTGACGCCGTTTGAGGAGTTGATATGAGAATTTGAGTTCTACATTTTAAGTATAAAAGAGACAACGCCGTTTAAGGAGGTGCTGAGTTGTCCCTGTGATCTGGTTACCCAGTGATGCCACATGTTGTGGATAGCTCTGCCGTTAAGGAGATGGATGGTAGGTTGACGAAAGAGCGTATTTATAAAAATGAGAATACTGAAGGACCAAAATTTTGAAATTTGAAAGTAGGGGACTAAAATAAAAAAACTGTCAAAAACTCAAGGACTAAAATGCCAATTTTCCTTTATTTTAATTTAAAAACATATTTTTACTTATATATATCTATGTATGTATGTACTTAGATTTTCTATATATTCTTATATTGTTTATTTGATCGATCATTATTAATTATTTATGTATATTTGTACTTCGATATATGTACTTAGATTTTATTTAAATTCTTATATTACGTATTTGATCGATCGTTATTAATTGTTTATATATATATGTGCGTGCGTGCATGTGTAATTATGTTTTATTTAAATACGCATTTTATTTAACTGTTTAACTTTGTAATTATTCTTGACACTCTAATTTTTTTAGGAAAATATATTTTTGGTAATTTTGTCATCAAAAGGGTATTTCGGTCAATTCATGTATCTAAATGTTGAAAAAAATAAAAAAAAATAAAACCAACTCATAAACTGTAAACAAAATCAATACATATCCAAAATATAAACATGATGTTTGAAATACATAAATAAAAACACAAAATACATAATAAAATATAAATATCTAAATATCTAAAGATGTCACATCTGAAGGAATATCCGCGGAAATATGTACAAGTTCTGCCTATGTCTTAAACTCCTCGAGGGTCTTCTGTATGATTTTCATGTGACAAAGAACTGCCTGGTTATGGGGCAATGCAGCTATATGCTCCCGGTCAAAGTCGAGCCGGAGCGTCTTAATCACCTTCTCCAATCAGTCCAAATGTTGCTCAAGAGGCTTCAGTGCATTCTTGACAACTGAGTTGATACCAAATCTTCGCTTTATCCTTTAAAGATAAAGAAAATAAACAAAGTCTAATAAACTCATCAGTGCCAAGCTCTAGTAATAAAAGTAATGCAAGCCAACTTAGTCCATTAGGTGCTGGTAAGGACTCTCAGAATCCATCCCTTGGAACTGAGGTATCACTGACATCATCCCATGCTTAATTGTAAAATTAGGTGCATCATTAGGTAAAACAATGCATGATGGTGTAGTGGTTCGTGTGGGTTACAAAAATTCCTTAAGTGTGCGTGGTGCAGGTGTAGCCATAGCTTCTACAAAATTCTCTTTCATAGAAGAATTGTATAAATCAATTTTAGTAGCCTTACTTGTAAAAATGACAAAAGAACTATCTTGCTCTGTGGTATGAATATTACTACTAGTACTAGGTGTAATTCTAAATAATCTATTTGAAATGTCTCTAACCTAAGGCATCAGACATTAGTCCAAACAGCAGAGGCTCACCAATACAGTAGAAAAACAAATAAAGGTGCAATAGAGATAAAGTCAACACTCAAAAAGGTATGAGAATTTTTTTTTGACACTATGAGAAAAATTAAAATAAGGAAAATCACTAGTTTGAAACTTGTTAGCCCAAGGTTGTTCTTACAAACAATCCGTCTTGATTTTGATGATAACAAAGTTTTCAAACTTGTTTTAAGTCCTTTAAGATTTTTTATTGAGATTCCTTTTCTAGATCATTACTCTTGTTATTGATCATCCTTTATAATGCATATGTAAATTTGTTTTAAGAACCATTGAAGTGGTAGTAGTTGTTGTTAAAACTCAAAATTTTTATGTCTAAGTGTTGGAAGTGTCGACACATTGGACCATGGTGTCGACACATTGAACTAACACCCGAGAGTGCATTTCAAACCATTCAACGTGATTTTTTGAGTAAGTGTTGGAAGTGTCGACACATTGGACCATGGTGTCGACACATTGAACTAACACCCGAGAGTTTGCATTTCAAACCATTCAACATGATTTTTTGACTAAGTGTTGGAAGTGTCGACACATTGGACCATGGTGTCGACACATTGAACTAACACCCGAGATTTTTTTTCCTAAGTTTAATGTGTCAGCACATACATCATGTGTCGACACATTGTGTTATTTTGCAGATTTCGTTGAGCAACGTTAACTTATTCAAAAAGGTATCCAAATGTCTCAAATGACCTCCAACGGCACTCAAGCTTTACAAGAAGACCCTTGGTGCCCTAGAAGCTTTAAATAGAAGAAGATGGAGAGAGAAAAACAAGAAGTGTGCGCTATTAACTCTTGCCCTAAATTCTAGAGAGAGAAAAAGCTTTCAAAGAGAAAGGAAGCTCCACCATCCAAGAAAGCTCGTACTCCCACTGCAAATACTTGTTCTTTGTGAATCTTGTCTCTTTGCACACCTTAGTACTTCATACTTGTTTATTCAGCTTAAAGAGCTTTACTAAGATTCTCTTTGTACCCATTCTTGAAAAACACGTGAGTGTTTGTGAAAAACACTTGTCCTACTTGTTGGGTAGAAGAAATCCTCTAGGTTGTGAGGATTTGAGAGAGTGAGTTAAAGTGTAAGCTCGAAAAACACTTTGTAAAGGTTACTTAGCACCCGGAAGCTAAGGTGTACTTACTATTTGGAAAATAGTGAAGGAAGCCCAAGGAAGTCAATAGCCTTGGGGGTGGACGTAGGCAAGTGTTGGCCGAACCACCTAAAAATCACGGTGTCATCTCTCTATCCTTATCTTCATTTATTTGTTGCAACTGTTTGTCTTTTCTCTTATTCTCTATATTAGTCCTTGATTAAATAGATTAGTTTTCTGCTCCTTAGATCTGTTTCGTGTATATTGGGTTTAAAAAGAAAAAGGAAGAAAAGTTTTATAAAACCCAATTCACCCCCCCCCCCTCTTGGGTTGTTTTTGACCTCTCAAAACTAAATCTAATAATCCTCGGCAACGACGCCAAAAACTTGACTCACTCTAAAATGAGCAGCGCAAAGGCTATCCCAAGTATAGGAGTTCTTTTGTGTAATAATTAGCCCAAAAGGTTAAATCGTCTCCTCAAGAAAAATAGACTAATATCAAACTCGTATAAAAACAAGGATAATATAAAAGCATTTACTGAACATAGTTCAAATTCATATTTTTGGATTTTGGAGAGTTTGAAAAGAAATTAAAACAACACAAAACGTAAACTAAAATATAACATGCATTAAAGTAAATGATGGAAATCGAATGACAGAAAATAAATAACAATAAGTAAAGGACAAAAAATAAATGACATAAATTAAATGATAATGAATAAAAAAGTGAGCACAAGTGTCTTGGATTAAATAATATCGTCTTATTACAACCTAAGATTCAAGTTAAAAAAAAAAAAAACAAGAACATAATTCAAAAATTGAAATAAAAATTATAGAAAATTATAGAGCGAGAAACTTAAATCTAAATCCTAAGAATTGAAATAAAAGACATTGGAATAATAAAACATAAAAGAAACTAATCTAAAAAATAAAAATAATGAAGAGATGGAGTGGAGATTTGGCCAAAGAGAGAAGAAATAGGAGAAGAGAGAGAGATGAGAGTATCGACTAAGGGAGAAAATTGAGGGAGAAGTGAGAGAAGGAAAAAGAAAAGGGAAAATAAAATGTGAGAAGTGGAGAGAGAGAAGAGAGTAATGCATAAAATAAAGAAAAGCCAGAAAGTAGGGTTTTGGATAAGAGAAAATAGTGGAGGAAAGAGAAAAGAGGGAGATAGAATATAGAGAGAGAGAGAGGTGCGGCTAGGTTAAAAGGAAGGAGAGAAAAGAGAGAGAAAATAGGGAGAGAACAGGGGTGAGCGGCAAAGAGACAAAAAGAAGGGAGAGAGAGAGAGAGAAAGATAGGGCTTGGTTAAAAAGAAAAAGAGAGAATAATATGAGAGACATGAGAGACACAGTTAGAAAATAAAAAGAGAAAAAGCTAAGGGGAAGTGTCGGCTAAGGAGAAAAGAAAAAGGGAAAGAGTGAGAAAATAGGGAAAAAGAGGCTAGGTTAGAAAACATGGGGAGGAGGAGATAAGATATAGGGTTTTCTAGGTCAAGAAGAAAAGGAGAATAAAAAGGGAGATGGAGGGCTAAGACATAAGTGTCTCTTGTGTCTTCATAGAATTACAGCATTGTCATTAATGAATCCCTTTTGCTTTGCCATGTGTCCTAGTAGACTGTCCATTATCCTCTGCAAGTCCAGAAAATAATTAATTTTGTCATCCTGTACAAAAATACTTAATTAGCTCATGACATCATATAATCAAATTAAATTCATAAATTATTACAATGCCAATAATCATAGTGCAATTGATAAAAAAAAAAAGAAGTTAGAATGTATGGACACGGTATGACTTAAGTACGGTAAGATAAAGATGGAGAAAGAATTGCATGTGCAATAAATTAAATCTAAAGTCATATAAATTCAACAATTAAATGCACAACTTAGATTTATGCCTCTTAACCATTTTTCATCTAAAACCAATATTTTAAATATTAAATAATTAATATTATATTAATTTTAGATGCATAAAAATGCAATATTCTAGCTCAATCACTAACTTCCAGCCATCGATAACCGACCGATTTGATTAATTTTCTTAATCGCTACTACTTTTCTTACATCTAAACCTACAGTTCATCAGAACCTATTTGACTATGGTACTCCCAAATCAATTGTCATATTTTAATAATCCTTTATGTCCTCTGGGGAGAAACTAGGTGTCCCATTAATCTGGAATCTTTCAGGATTCAATCTACTATCGAATGGATAATGATCATTTGTATCCATGTAAGAAGTTGGGAATCACCGAAGCTGAACAGAGGAATTTTGCTCTTTTGGGTGCCATTATTATGGATACTGTGGGCTTGCTGGAAACCAATTTGTGCATCAGACTAAAATTCCAGATACCCTGGAACTGTTGAAAATAGAACAGAGGAGATGGAAGGAGCACATCCCAGGTTGCCAAGTATAGGAGTTGGTTCAAACGCCACCAACATGCCACTGGTTTGTTCTTTGAAATGCACCTCTACTTTGTTCCTCACTTTATACAAAATGTAATAGCTCGAATCGTGAAAATCTCTAGCTTGTCTAATGGTAATGGACGCCATTGTTAAACTGAGGTTATATTAGTAGGAGGATCAGTAAAGCAACAACTTTTCTGAGTACAAAATGCTAACAAGACCTTTTATTCATACTATAATACAAAAGAGTACCAAACTGCCTTTTATGTACATACTACAAAGCGTATATAAAGAAAAATACAACAAAAAACAAGCCAAGGTAGGTAATGCTGGAAGGTTCTTAGTGCTCTTCATCAGAGTTTCTCAGATCAGAAAAGTTGACATAATCATTTGAATTTGAGGTGATCCAGTGGTGACCCCGACGTTCAATTAGCACCTCCAAGTTTATTGTCACTCACACTAGGAACTTCAGCTCCAAGATAAGTGGACCATGGCTTATAGCCTTGGTGAATTCTCCTAGGTAGAACTCAGACACCTACTAGAAATACAACATAAAAAGAGTGAGTCCAAATGACTCAGTAAAGCCAGTGGTTAGTACAACAGGTAGTAGATAGCATGTGTAAGACATTGAAGAAATTAGTTCATCAATAACATGAAATCAAGGAAAAGACTCAAAATAAAGATGATCTTTTCAAAATCTTAACCACCACCCTTCAGCATCACTCCTAAAGTGTTGTATACGGCATACACAAGCAAACATTACTCCCAGAATAAAATATGTCCTTATTTAGGACCATTCGAGTACGACAAACTACGGCAAGGATGCCACAACACATGGTCCACATCCTCCTATGCACAGTACTGTCAAGTCTTCAAAAAACAGTTAAGTATGCATGTCTCATTTCAATATCCCATATTACATGATATGTCATACCTTAAACCACAAACCTCTCTTGGAAATCATATTTTTCAACATAGAAAAAAATTGACATTTTCAAAAGAAAAGGATAAGTATTTTGAAGAAAAAACAACAACTTGATTTCAAAGTTAATACCCGATTAACCTCCAAGTAGAAATAGTAAATACTTTGACATAATCAAAATGACATAGAGTTTTAAAATCACAAGGAACCTTCGAAGAATATTTCCAATCATTTGAAAAACATAGTTCAAGAAGAATTTTACAAAGAAATAGATCAAAGTTTTGAAAAACACCTTTAACAAAGAATCGAACTTTAAAAACGAGACTATTTTGAAAATACGAGTTTGTTCTTCATCAAGAACACGAAGAACATTAATAACTCAATAGATTCAAGAATCCTTTTGAAAATACAAGAGATTCACAACAAACTTATTGAAAACTTTTGAAAGCTTTTTAATCGAAAATAAAGATAACCAAGCTAACTTTACCTCTAATGTGGCCAATCTTCTCTGGTTATTTCCTCCTTTTTCTCCCACTTCACTTCAAAATTGCTCTTAAGATTAACTCACAAAATTTGAACTGAAACCTTTACTCTTCAATGGCTCGATTTCACCTATATTTATAGGCAATCATGGCTGATTGCATTCTGACACATGGCCAGCCTTTAGGACAGCTTAGGTGAGTCTTGAAGCTATGTTCTCACCACAACAAATTTGACTTTTTGGGACAGATTTTTTTGGGACGCCAAAAAATCTGTCCCAAAAAATAATCTTTAGTAAGAAATTTTAAATTTCATCCCAAAAAAAGTGCCAAGTTCTGTTTTTGGGACGAAAATTCAAATCATCCCAAAAAAAAAACTCTTGCGGCAGTTTTTTATTTTTTTGGGATGGAAACAAACCGTCTCAAAAAAATAGAATGATTTTTTGGGTCAAATCTTTCTGTCCCCAAAAAAGTGTCGTTTTAGGGATAGATATGTCCATCCCAACATTCACGTTCAAACCTAAAAAACTTTGTTCGAATGATTGGGCATTCTTTCCCTATACTTCAAATGAACAAATAAACATTCTAACACCCATTTCGACTCCCGTTCGAAATGAAAAAAATCTTTCAAACGTAAACAAAAATCTCATAATATAAAAAGTCGCGTTCATTCTTAAACTATGATGTTCGAACGTTACAAAATCTTTTCGAGACGCCGCTCCGCGTCCCAGAAAACCTACTCACTTTCAAACACTTTATAATGCTACTTTTCCACCTACCACAATTAATGCAAATTCTGTCATCATCTATTTTATCATTTTTTAATACCGTTTGAATGTTATGTTGTATTCGTTCAAACGATTTAACCACGGTTAAATAATGAAACATTGGTTAAATAATGATTTTTTCGACGTCCGTTCGAAGTCGTTCGAATGCTCATTCAAATATTACACCCCAAGCCTCATTTCCTCACATTCTCTCACACACCTATCAAAATCTATCAATCTTCATTTCAATTTTGTGTCCATGGAATTCATTTTTTCTAGCCTCTACACACTCCAAGTACTTTTAGTAATGTATTTTAACCAGTTAAAACTTTTTTTTAAGCTTTTACAGTTTGATTTTGCTTTAGTTATTACCAAACTTGCAAAATATCCTTCTTGTTGATGAATGTGTATATTTCTAGTTAGTTTAGGATTATTTTTTATTGAATTTTGAACGTAGAAAAGTAGCGATTTAGGTAGTTTGACTCGGCCATTTTCATTTTCGTGTAACAAAGTTTGAATGACTGTAATATGTCATCCGAACGATATTTTGCTTAGGCATATCATTTTGGGTGGACATTGAACGGTTAGCTAAAATGGTTCATGTAAGTAGTGTGGTTCGAAGGGTTGACTCTATTAGTTCGAAATGTCGTTCGTTCTATTAGTTAATTATTCCATTAGGCGAGTCAGTGCCTATTCTGTTGTCAAGCCTTCTGTGGCTTTGTAGGAGCAGTACTTAATCTAGTCATCGGTTTCGTAGAAATCTCTGCCCGAATTTTGGTGTATGTTCCACCTCATTTTCAGCCACAACATTCTCCTATGTTAACATCATACGAAGTGCACAACCCTGTGAGCATTGGTCATGTTTATGGTGGTGCATACGGAGTCGTTCGACCTCCCCCTCTTCATCTTCCAGACCATTAGGATTGAGGCTCAGTCGATGAGTAGGGACGGTCTACCACATGGAGTGATGTTGACACAGTCGATGCTAGATGCCAGGGTAGCGGTCAAGAGTGATGAGTCGGCGACAGTGCAGCTCGGCCCCATCAATGTTGTGACTTATCAGCATAGTTTCGCACATGGATCAGGGTCACAGCATCCACTAGCTTCACTGCAGCATGTGGTTCTGACACAGGCTGTGGAGGAGTGATTCGGATCATTCGCTAGAGCAGCCGATGCTTAGCTGCCACCAATTAGTTTCTTTTTTTTTTTTATGATGTATTATGTTTATTTTAGACCTTTGTACATGTTATGGTATTTGTCCTTGATCATCTAATTTATTTTTTGGTTTACGCATATTTTTAGTTGGTAATTAAATTATTATTAAAAAATAAATAACATGGAATATAATGAAATCTATAATAATATAATAAAATTATTATCATATAAAAGAAATAAAATAAGAAATATTTTGTTATCATATCAAATTAATATATTATAAAATTATTATCATATTAAGAAATCTCGAAATAAAATTATATTAAAAAAAGTTCGAACGTCAGACAACTGTTAGAACGGAAGTGCAAGACCGTTCAATATCTTTCTATGCTATTAAAATCATTCAAATGTTTGTATGTTACCGTTCAACGTTTTTATGTGACCGTTCAAACGTTTGTATGTGACCGTTCAAATGTTTATATTCTTTCGTTAGAACTTTAAATAAGATAATAAAATTACTTAACAATATAAAAAGTTTAAAATTTATCAAAATTTTGGCCTAAATTAAATATATACATTTACATATTACTTAATAGTTCCTTATACTTATTTTATGTATAATACGTATATACAAAGTATATATATATATATACACACACTGTATTTACGCCGTACGTAATATTTACTACTAATGGTAGATAGTAATAGTTAGCACTAATTGTAATTTTATATGGTTAATAACATTGTGTTTATGATTTGTTACACAACGTAATTGTATACTCCTATTGGAACTAATAAGAGTTTCATACTTATATACTTGTGTTATTTACATTGTATTTATTGTACTAACACATTATTAAGTAGTAATAATATTTTCCTGCTCTCATACATGTGTTTTCGATACGAATACATACATGTTTAAATAACATTGTGCTTGTAATTTTTTAAGTACATCGTTATGTGGTAATGAGATTTTCATACATTTACTATCTGTTAGCCCAAGGTTGTTCTTACAAACAATCCATTTTGAATTTGATGATAACAAAGTTTTCATACTCGTTCAAGTCTTTTAGTTTTTACATTGAAATTCCTTCAAGAAAATTATGTTTTTAGAGTATCAAGGTTTCCTTATTCTAAAATCTCTCCAAGCATACTTGATCATCATTACACTTGCTAATTAATCATCTTTTATATTGTAAGTATTTTTTTATATTTATTAAATTGAAGTAGTTGCTGAGAAAGAACAATTTTTTGTCTAAGTGTTGGAAGTGTCGACACATTGGACCGTAGTGTCGACACATTGAACTACTTCCCGAGAGTTTGTTTTTTGGGTCATTCAAAATGTTTTTTTTTTATGACTAAATGTTGGAAGTGTCGACACATTGAGCCATAGTGTCGACACATTGCACTTACACCCGAGAGCCCAACTCCAAAATGCAAAAATTCACTATCGACAGCATTTTCAGACTAAGTATTCAATGTGTCGACACATTGAAGACTATGTGTCGACACATTGCACTGTCTCCCGAGAGAAAAATTTTAGGCCAAGTTTTAATGTGTCAGCACATACTACAATGTGTCGACACATAGTGCGAAATTGCAGATATCCTGGAAACGACGCCAGATCATCCAAAATGTTTCAAAAAGTCTTTTAAACCCCTCCAACGTAAAATGAAGCCACTTGATGACCGTTGAAGACCTAGGGGCTATAAGAAGAACGAGATGGAGAGAGAAGAACAAGCTCGATCATCATCGCAACATCTAGAGAGAGAAAAAGCCAAGATCCAAAGATTTCATTTGCTGATTCCTCCAAGATCAAAGCTCCCATTGTTAAATCTTCTTCTCGTGCTTATCCTTGACGATCTAGCCTCCAAAGAGAGAGAAGTTTCTTGAAGAAGACACACACTTGCAATCAATCGTGCCCTAACTTCTAGAGAGAGAAAGTGCTTTGAAGAAGAGGGAAAGACCGCACCTATCAAGAAAGCTTGTGCTCCTACTTGCCAAACTTTAGGTTTCATTCAAGAATCTTGTCTTCTTGCACTTTATTGAGCTTTTCATTTGCTAATTGGCTTAGAGAGCCATTCCACAAGTTGTGAGCTTTCCACTTGCATATTCGGCTTAGAGAGCCATTCCTTATTGTACCCATTTTTGTAAAACACTTAAGTGTTGGTGACACTTGTTCGTACATCCCTTAGGTTTTGGGATTTGTGAGGAGTGTTGGGAAACACTTGTCCTACTTGTGAGAGTAGAAGAAATCCCTTGGGTTTTGGATTTGTGAGAGAGTTGAAGCGTGAGCTCGAAAAACGCTTTGTAAAGGTTCTTTAGCACCCGGAAGCTAAGGTGTATTTGCTATTTGGAGAATAGTGAAGGAAGCCCAAGGAAGTCAATAGCCTTGGGGGTGGACGTAGGCAAGTGTTGGCCGAACCACCTAAAATTACGGTGTCATCTCTCTAACTCTATCTCTCTTACGTTTCAGTACATATTCATACTTGTGGAGATTTATGCTTTATGATTTATTGTTCTTCTTATTAAGAAGCATTAAGCATATTCAGATCTGCTCTTGTATTTGTAGAAATAATATATTTTCCAGATCTGCATTTTTATTAAAAAGGGAGAGACGTTTTTGAAAACCCAATTCACCCCCCCTCTTGGGTTGTTATTTAGACTCACAATTGGTATCAGAGCTGAGGTTTAATATCTCTATCTATGACAACCCTTGTTAGTACCTCCTTAGCTGAAGGTCAATCCACAAATAGACCACCTTTGTTCAATGGGACTTGTTATAACTATTGGAAGGCAAGGATGAGGATTTACATCCAAGCCGTGGACTATGAACTGTGGAGAGTTATCTCAAATGGTCCTAAATTTTCTAGAGACAAGGAAGGTATGTTGAAAGATGAAAAAGATTGGGATAGTGCTGATTTAAAACTTATGTCTTAAATTCTAAAGCTATGAATGTTTTATATTGTGCACTTGATTCAAATGAATTTAATCGTGTTTCGGTTGTGATACCGTGAAACAAATATGGGACAAACTTCAAGTGGCCCATGAAGGTACGAATCAAGTTAAAGAAAACAAGATTAGTATGCTTGTTCATAGTTATGAGCTTTTTAAAATGAATCCCTATGAAAATATCTCATCTATGTTTACTCGCTTTACCGATATTATAAATGGTCTTAAATCTCTTGGTAAAGAATATACTAATGTTGAAATGGTGAGAAAGATCTTAGGTGTCTACCAAAAGCTTGGGAACCCAAGGTCACCGCCATTCAAGAAGCCAAAGACTTGACAAAGCTTTCTTTGGATGAGCTCATGGGATCTCTCATGACACATGAGATGAACCATGTAAAGGGGACGAGGATGAAGGAAAAGAAAAAAGAAGCATTGCCTTGAAAGCCTCATGCTCTAGTGATGATGAGTCTTTCGAAGATGATGAGAAATGACATTGTCACCAAGAGATTCAAGAAATTCTTCCGGAAGAAACAAGAAGATAAAAGATTTCCAAGGAAGACAAGCTATAAAGGTGATAGTAGCAAGAAGAATGAAATTATTTGCTATGGATGCAAGAAGCTGGGACATATCAAGACGGATTGCCCAAACCTTGAATCCCACAAGAAATCCAAGATTTCAAGAACAAAAAGAAAGCCTTTTTGGCGCATGGGGAGAGACTGATAGTGATAGTAGTGATAGTGATGTGATGAAGAAATTGCAAATATATGCTTCATGGCAAAGGATAATGAAAATGAGGTACAAGACTCTTCAATTTGTTCTTCACATTTGATGAATTACAAGATGCTTTTGATGAACAATATCTTGAATTGAAAAGAAGTGTTTTCAAAATATTGTTGTCTTAAAAAGAATCCTTGAAACACTTATCCAAGAAAATGATACTTTGAAATACCAAGTTGTTTCTCTTAGAGAGATCTTGCAAGAGTCACAAAAGAAAATGAGAAAATCTTGCAAGAAGAGTCAAATGATTTGAAATCTGAAAACATTGATTTAAAAAGGAAAGTTGACTCTCTCACTCAAGATCTTGCAAGATTCACTCAAGGAAAAAGAAACCTTGATATTCTTCTTGTTCTCAAAGGTGTTGCTTCAATAAAAGTGGCATTGGATATGATTCTTTCAATGATCAAAAATCTTACTCTTATATGATCACAAAATCATCTCCATCATTTACATTGTGCAACTTTTGTGGTAAATCTGGACATATATCACATGTTTGTCCAACTAGAAAGAAATCTTCTAGTGGCATTAAATTTGTTTGGATTCGAAAGGACAAGATGAAAGAAATTGGTTCTAACACCAAAGGACCCAAAAAGATTTGGGTACCAAAAGGCAAGACATGATTCTTTTTTGTAGGAGTGCTTGAAGTCAATCGAAGTCAAGGAACATTGGGTTCTTGATAGTGGATGCTCCAAGCACATAACAGAGGATAAGAGTTGGTTCAAATCTCTTAGCCTAAAAGAAAAGGATAAGTTACATTTGGTGATATCAATAAATGAAGGATTATTGATTTTGGAAATGTCTGTATGTCTCATAATCCTACTATTGAACATATTATTTTTATTGTTTGAAGCATAACTTGTTGAGCATAGTCAAATATGTGATAAGGGAAACCGAGTCATTTTTAATCATCAATATGTATTATTGAAAACATTGAAAACAAGAAAGCCTTGTTTGTTGGACATAGATTTGAAAAATGTACTGTTCATTTAGAGAGCATTTCTTCAAGAAATATAAAATGTCTTTCATCTCTAAATGACAAGGATAGTTGGTTGTGGCATAGAAGGCTTGCTCATGCAAGCATGGACTTGATTTCAAAACTAGCCAAAAAGAATCTTGTTTCGGGTTTGCCTAACCTTACTTTTGAGAAAAACAATTTGTGCAGCTTGTCAAAAAGGCAAACAAACCAAAACCTCCTTTAAGCCCAAAAATGTGATGTCCACTTCTAGGTCACTTCAACTTCTACACATGGACTTATTTGGTCCAACCCGAACGCTGAGTTTGGGTGGCAAATGTTATGGCTTTGTTGTTGTTGATGATTTCAGTAGATTCACATGGGTTCTATTCCTAGCTCATAAAGATGAGGCTTTTCATGCTTTTGAAAAACTTAGCAAGTGAATTCAAAATGAAAAATGTTTTGCTATTTCTAGCATAAGGAGTGATCATGGAAAAGAATTTGAAAATTCCTCCTTTGAAAAGTTTTGTGGTTAAAATTGTATTAACCATAACTTCTTGGCTCCTAGAACTCCTCAACAAAATGGTGTTGTAGAGAGGAAGAATAGGACTCTTGAAGAGATGGCTAGAACCTTGCTATGTGAAAACAACTTGCCTGATTACTTCTGGGCTGAAGCCATTAGTACAAGTTGTCATGTTATGAACCGTTGCATGATTAGGCATATTCTTAAGAAAACTCCTTATGAGCTATGGAATGATAGAAAACCCAACATTAGTTATTTTCATGTTTCGGATGCAAATTCTTTATGCTCAACAACAACAAGGACAATTTGGGTAAGTTCGATGCAAAAGCTGATGAAGGTATATTTCTTGGTTATTCAACTTCTAGTAAAGCTATCGTATTTTTCAATAAACATACTTAGTTGTTGAAGAATCTGTTCATGTGGTATTTGATGAATCTAACACTTCCTTGAGAAGAGATGACATTGATATTGTAGATCTTGAAAAAGAAACACCTCAAAGCAACATCGATCTACCAAAGGCTTTGAAGTTTGTCAGAAATCATCATATCGATCAAGTCATTGGTAATGTGGAGAAAGGTGTAAGAACTCACTCTTCTTATAATCAAGCTAGTAATTTTGCCTTACTTTCTCAAATTGAGCCAAAGAATATTTCTGAGGCAAAAGATGATTAAAGTTTGATTCATGCCATGGAGGATGAAGTAAAACAGATTGAGAAAAATATGGTATGACATCTAGTTCCTAGACCCAAAGATCATCCAGTTATTTGTACTAAATGGAGATTTTCAAACAAAATGGATGTATCTGGGGTTGTAGTGAGGAACAAGGCAAGATTGGTAGCCCAAGGTTACAATCAAGAAGAGGGATTTTTTTTTTTATGAAACTTTTGCTTCCGTTGCTCATTTATAATCTTTTCTCATGTTGCTTACCTTTACATGATTTAATGATTTCAAATTATTTCAAAATGAATGTGAAATGTACATTTCTTAATGGTTATCTTTCCAAGGAAGTGTGTGTAGAACAACCTCCTAGATTTGTAGATGAAAAGCTACCACACCATGTGTTCAAGCTCAAAAGCACTATATGGCTTGAAGCAAGCACCTCGAGTATGGTATAAATGGTTAAGTTCCCTCCTTATTGAAAATGATGATTGTCATAGAATTTTCCAAAGTCATGAAAGGTGAATTCAAGATAAGCCTCATGGGAGAATTGAGTTACATTCTCGGGCTTCAGATTAAACAAAATCATGAGGGCATCTTCATAAACCAAGCCAAATACACAAGAGACCTACTCAAAAGATTTGGGATGGACAACTCAAAACCGATGGGTACACCAATGAGTCCATCAACCAAAATGGAAAATGATGAGAAAGGTAAAGACGTTGTAGACACAAGGTATCGAGGTATGGTTGGATCTTTTCTTTACCTTACTTTGAGTATACCTGTTATCATGTTTAGTGTAATAAGGATTGATTTTGCTTCATACGCCAAGAAATTGGAATGAGTTTTCCTTCGAAATAAATTGGTAATATGTGAGTGATTTTTTCCTTTTGATATGTTAATTGATTACATTGGACATGTTATGTTCTTTGTTTAAATTGCTCTCTGTGCATTTCTTTTGAAATCATACTTGCCCTTTGAGAAAACATTGTATGTATTCATTTTGCAAGCCATGTGTCAACACATCTTTGATCTGACAATTTTTAAAAATGGTCCACGTGGCCCATAAACACTCACAAAGGGCTAGGGGTCAACACTTATTGCTTCTCTGACCTCATAGAAAAACCTCCTTCTCTCCCAAACGGTGCCACTCTCTCTTTCCCTCACAAATTTCCATTACCCGACTCGTATGAACCTTGGTCATCTAATGCTTAATCACATGAAGGTTGCTACTGAGAAGAAAAAGCAAGGGCTCCCTTATGGGATGCTTTTCACGCATATGTTTCATATTCTTAAGGTTGGAATGATTGAGGAAGTAAGAGAAAAACCCCAAAACTCCATGGAGTACAACAATAAAAACCTTTGGTTGATGGGTTTTGTTCAAATGATGATGGAGAATGGGTAAAGAAAGGTGTGGTGACACCTCAAAAATGAGGTGAAGGGCTTCAGATTCTGAGGAAGAAGATGAGGATTAGAAAGAGGCTAACACTGAAGGACACAGGAACGAGGACTCCTATGGGTTAGCAAACTCCTATTTCTTTTCCTCACTACAGATTGGATTATCTTCCATATTTTCTGCTGCTAGTTTCTCGTGAGCCTCACCTAAGTAAACTTGAGGATTCAATTGCTGAAATCAAGGAGGAACAAAGAAAATTGAGTAAGAATATGAAGGACATTGCCACAAGTATGAAGCTGGGATTTGAAGATATCAAAAAGTTGCATGTTGTTCATACAAAGCGTTTTGGGGCTCTTGATAAGGAAATGAGGGGTCTCAAGCATCAAGTTAACAACAGCATCCTTGTGACTAGAAATTTATTTCCGCATTCTGTTGATGAGTTTCCTTCCACCTCTACTGAGCTTCAAGCTTATGTCAAATCATCAGCTGAGAATATTATAAAGGCAACATAGGTGCATATGGAAGCTGATAGAAATCTTGGCCTCATGTAATGAAATGGACATATTGGTTTCACGACTTGGATGGGCTAGCTGAAGAAGTTTGAGATTGAGTATCCTCCTCCTGCTATCAAGAAATCTAAACTTTCCACCTCCACTTCAAAGACTCCACCTATCTAGCCAGCTGCCCTTGACCTCCCCTTATCCTATTTTTGATGATGCCAAAGGGGGAGAAGGGGGGAAGAAGGGGGAAGAAGTTTTAAGGTTATATGGGGGAGAAGTTTTAAGTGATTATGTTGACTCTCCAGCTCTTACTGAGGACATTCCTTTTTGAATTAATCTTATTTGTAGTTGTTAAAGTTGGCTGAACAATTGACTTGCCTTATCTATGCATATCTCTATAATTTATATGTCTCCATTAGATTATTTGATTATGCTCATATCTATTGATTATCTAATGATGATTATAAGGGATTTGAAAAGTGCTTGTCTCTTTGCACTTAATTGTGGACAGTGAGATTTGCTTTACAGGTAGTATTCCTAACTTTCAAATTGGTATCAATATGAAGTCTTGTGTTCTGTTTGGAACAATGGAAGTTTGGAAAGTTTGGAGGAAGCTTATAGAAGTGTTTCTTACTTGTTTTTAAATTTTGGGAAACCTCCATTTACAAAGGAAACTCATGCAAAATTTTTGTAAAATCTCAAAGTCCTTTTTGCTAAAAATGTCATGAAAACTCCTGCTTGTTCTCAGGGGGAGCTTTTCTATTTGTTAGCAAATTGTCATTTTTAAATGGTTTTTGTCATCATCAAAAAGGGGAGATTGTTAGCCCAAGGTTGTTCTTACAAACAATCCATTTTGATTTTGATGATAACAAAGTTTTCATACTCGTTCAAGTCTTTTAGTTTTTACATTGAAATTCCTTTCAAGAAAATTATGTTTTTAGAGTATCAAGGTTTCCTTATTCTAAAATCTCTCCAAGCATACTTGATCATCATTACACTTGCTAATTAATCATCTTTTATATTGTAAGTATTTTTTTATATTTATTAAATTGAAGTAGTTGCTGTTAAAGAACAATTTTTTGTCTAAGTGTTGGAAGTGTCGACACATTGGACCATAGTGTCGACACATTGAACTACTTCCCGAGAGTTTGTTTTTTGGGTCATTCAAAATGTTTTTTTTTACTAAGTGTTGGAAGTGTCGACACATTGAGCCATAGTGTCGACACATTGCACTTACACCCAAGAGCCTAACTCCAAAATGCAAAAATTCATTGTCGACAGCATTTTCAAACTAAGTGTTCAATGTGTTGACACATTGAAGACTATGTGTAGACACATTGCACTATCTCCCGAGAGAAAAATTTTAGGCTAAGTTTTAATGTGTCAGCACATACTATTAATGTGTAGACACATGGTGCGAAATTGCAGATATCCTCGAAATGAAGCCAGATCATCCAAAATGTTTCAAAAAGTCTTTTAAACCCCTCCAACGGTAAAATGAAGCCACTTGATGACCGTTGAAGACCTAGGGGCTATAAGAAGAACGAGATGGAGAAAGAAGAAACAAGCTCGATCATCATCGCAACATCTAGAGAGAGAAAAAGCCAAGATCCAAAGATTTCATTTGCTGATTCCTCCAAGATCAAAGCTCCCATTGTTAAATCTTCTTCTTGTACTTATCCTTGATGATCTAGCCTCCAAAGAGAGAGAAGTTTCTTGAAGAAGACACAGCACACTTGCAATCAATCGTGCCCTAACTTCTAGAGAGAGAAAGTGCTTTGAAGAAGAGGGAAGACCGCACCTATCAAGAAAGCTTGTGCTCCTACTCGCCAAACTTTAGGTTTCATTCAAGAATCTTATCTTCTTGCACTTTATTGAGCTTTTCATTTGCTAATTCGACTTAGAGAGCCATTCCACAAGTTGTGAGCTTTCCACTTGCATATTCGACTTAGAGAGCCATTCCTTATCGTACCCATTGTTGTAAAACACTTAAGTGTTGGTGAACACTTGTCCTACTCGTTAGGTAGAAGAAACTTAGGTTGTGGGATTTGTGAGGAGTGTTGGGAAAACACTTGGTCCTACTTGTCAGAGTAGAAGAAATCCCTTGGGTTTTGGGATTTATGAGAGAGTTGAAGCGTGAGCTCGAAAACCGCTTTGTAAAGGTTCTTTAGCACTCGGGAAGCTAAGGTCTATTTGCTATTTGGAGAATAGTGAGGAAGCCCAAGGAAGTCAATAGCCTTGGGGGTGGACGTAGGCAAGTGTTGGCCGAACCACCTAAAAATACGGTGTCATCTCTCTAACTCTATCTCTCTTACTTTCAGTACATATTCATACTTGTGGAGATTATGCTTTATGATTTATTTTTCTTCTTATTAAGAAGCATTAAGCATATTCAGACTTGCTTTTGTATTTGTAAAAAAATTTTTTCCAGTTCTGCATTTTTTATTTTAAAAAAGTGAAGACGTGTTGTTTTTTTGTTTTTTTGTTGTAGGAAAATACTCAAATGGAGCTTCTTTGTGTTTTGGAGGTGAGTTTTTAAACTTAATCAATGAATTTATTAGTTTTTTAGGTAAAGATTTTGTATTATAGTGGGTTTAATTTGTGAACGAAATTGAGTTTAAATGCTCATGGTTAGTTTCATATTTGTTTAGGGGTGTTGAATGCATGTTTTAGAGTAAAACAACAAGTTTTTGGGATTGATTTGGAGTTTTTGGATCAGTGATTTTCGTGGATTTTTCGCAGCGTTCAAATTCTGTAAAAGTGTACACTCGAATGATATTGCTGAAATGGTTCATTTACATGGATGACAATCACGTTCAAATAGTCAATTTTATACCATTTAGCGTATTGTGTCGTTTATTGAACGTTTTTAATTTTTTTAGAAAATTAGAAGTTTTGCATTATGCACAAAAAATCTAAATTTGAGGTGTTGAGCCTTAAATGGATTTGCATCACTGTAACAATATTAACATGCACAGGAAACTAATGGATAGAATTAGAAAAATAACAAAAGCTGTAATAGGTCAATAGGGCCGGACTGAAAATTTTTCATCCAACCAGCAATTTCTTTCCATACAATGAAAGATGATGGATTTGGAAAATGTTGTATCAGCTTTTATTATTCTCTCCATTAGTTTCTTGTGCATGTTAATATTGTTACAATGATGCAAATCCATTTAAGGCTCAACACCTCAAATTTAGATTTTTCCTGCATAATACAAAATTCTAACTTTCCTAACAAATAAAAAAATGTTTTGAGTGTTCGAGACGAGAACAATACGTACAATCATTTAAACATGTTAGATATAATCCTTCAATTGCATCATTGAAAGCTGGGGCCTTAATATTTCCTAAGTGGGATTTGAGCACCTTCATCCAAAACTGACATCGAGTAGTTTGTATATAAGTTATATATATTTTTCATTCAGCTCAATTTTTTTTTTTAATGATTGTCTTTGTAAATTATTTAAGTGTTATAATTTTTGATTTAGGAAGACAAGGATGCACACCATGTTGGAAAATGTCTTGAAGCAGTTTAGACCTACCATGATGGCAAAAGATTGATTATTTTTTTTGTATTTGTTGTATTTATTTAATTTAATTTCGAATATTGTTGATTAATTATTTAATTATACATTTTGTTAATAAATTTTCTTTTTTAATAATTTTCTAGCAATTTTTTTATTTTAAAAAAAATAAAATTCAGTTCCAACGTTATTAAGCGTTCGGCAGACAAGTGTCTCCCGACGTTTGAACGCTCTTCAAATGTTTCAACATTTTCCTTCATCCATTATTGAATATATTTTTTTTCTTGTCCGAACACCTGGATCGGTATATCAAATGGATTCGACACTATCCATTTGAACGCTACAAAAACAGTTCGAACGTTGTTTCATTAACGTCCAAAACCGTGCGAACGTTTACGGTATGAAGCATTGTAACGCATTAAGAACAAAAGATTGGTGACTTGTAAACTTCAAATCCTGAATAAAAGATTGGTGACTTGTGAACTTCAAATCTCACTAAATTAGACCTTAATCAAGATTTTGAAACTAATACATCAAGTACTAATTTTATCTCCAAATCACCATGTAATCAATACACTAATTAACTAATTATCTCCTAATGCACTACTAAACCAAAACTTGTTTTTCATAAACAAATACATGTTATGTTAAACAAAAGCTTGATGTATGACAGAAACAAGGTCCAATAAAATCGTAAGACAAACCAAAACAAGGACGAGGAAAAAGATTTCTCAACAAAGAGTTCTTTGAGCCCATAGGCCTAACTCATCCAAGTCATGAGGACTTGTTGATCGATGAGAGAAGAGTCTGTTTTAAATCCTTTACTAGCTAAAAATCTGCTCAAAGCCCATATGCCTAATTATTCTGGAAGGATATTCAAAAAGTCGAAACTGTGATAAATTGAACAATTCAATGATTCTCTGGATAAAGTACTGAGTCTGAAAAATCAAATTCTAGCAATGCGATCTAATAATTACATCTGTTCAACAGCAAAAAGAAGAATGAGAACTCCTTGATGCATACAGATTTAAATATGCATATGTGAAGGATGAATGGAAAGCAAATAGTTTATAGTAAGCAGTGACATTGCCTTCCTCGACTGCGATCAACTCAATGACTCGTCCTGCCAGTGATACCATTGTTTCTACATCTCAGCCCCTGCAGCTAGGAGGCAATCAGCAAAAGAAAATCAAATTAACAGCAGGGTCTGGATCAACAATATATATTATACATACATGTGACACGGAACGTTTAATGAAGTAACAACAAAAACAGCAAACGTTGAAAATGAGGACCAAGATTTTTAAGTAGAGATTGAGTAGCTTGATTTGATAAGAAAGTACACACAATTCCTAGGGTATAAAAGAATGAACAAATTTTCAATGAAGAGTGTTAATGTGAGTCAATGTTAAGCTATCGAAAAAAAATATAAATTCATCAAATCAAATACACAGAAAGAAGTTAGTGGGGTCTCTTTTATTACATAAAAGATGTAGCTTACAAAGGGATAATGACTTACCCCGTGGTGTCTGAATGCCAAAATTTTGGGAGTTATAAAATTTTGGTTTTTGAAATTGGTGAAAAAATAAAGAAAAGATGATTTTGAGTGAAATTTTTTATATTTATTGTGATAAAAAGAGATAATTTGATGAGGGGGAGAGAGATTATTATATAATTATTTTCTTAGGCCAAATATTTAGAATAGGCAAATATTTGGCATCCAAAATTTTTCCAAATTCTACACCATATTTGGGGACTAATTGTGGTGAAATTAGCGTCTTATAGACCACCCACTTTGATTTAGAACTCAAATTTATTAGCCTCTTGTCAAAATTTGTATTGTTTCCTATTTAATAAACTAACAACAAAAACAATAAACGTTGAAAATGAGGTCCACAATTTTTAAGGACCATAGGAGAGATGGAATTAGCTTTATGATTTGATAAGAAAGGAAACATAATTCCTTAAACATATGCATCCTCAAAAAGACTGGAATAATTCTGAAGTTAAAAAAAAAAATTGCAAAGGAAGAGTACTGTTAATGTGAGTCAGTGTTAACCGATGGAAAAACAAAAGTATGTGTTCAGCAAAACAAAATTAGAAATTGTTGTTTTACCTTTCTTGAACACTAAGCTTAAGGTCGATGAAAAGGGAGAGAAGGTATCACAGCAAGGGTACCCTTTCCAAAACAATAAGAAAGACGGCCCTTTGTGCATAGTCTCCTGTTGTAACGTGGCTCGAGATGGAAGTTGTAATGACTCTCAATCAATCCAAATCCATGATCTGTTCCATAAACCACTGAGCTGGTATATAAGCCCAAATTCCCCTTTGTGCATCCGTACGATTCCTGAATTCAAGAGCACAAAAATGTAAAACAATTGGTGGAAGATCAGGTCCACCAATATTACTCCGAAGCATCCACTTGAAAATGACTGTTCGAAAAAGGATCATCATCACCGTGCTCCTTAAAGAGTACGCATCCAATCATAAGCAATCCTCATAATGAATCCTTTCTTATTATAATAGCTTATAGGCGGACTCAGATTTACTTGATAATCAATAAACACGGCATACCCAATCCACTTCCTATTGTTGTCGAGATCTTGAAATGTTATATCCGAAGTGCCACTGCTTGTATTGCTGAACCACTCTGGTATTCCATCACTTGTGAACAAAGAGCCATGCATTACCTTGGTACTAACACTACTTGTCCCCTATAAAATCAAAATCAAAAGACGAGAGATATTTCCCATTTCAATATTACCATGGCTCGCATGCGCTTGCTGGCAAGAGAGAGAGAGAGAGAGACTTTTACCTCGCAGCTTCCGCTTCCCACTTCCACGTGGAGTTTCTGGGATTCATTAGGAGAATAAAAAGCCATTCACAACCTTTTCCACCAAGACACCTAAACTCTCGACCACTCATCAGAAATGGATTGGAGGATAATTTGGGATGTTTAGAGAGGCCGCTGATCTGCATCGGATCAAGTATGCCGAGTTGTTTAAGACTAGCGATGATTGAGAAGACTGTCGGAGGTGGATTGGAGTATAATTTCTGATGTCCAGAGATTCTCCTCATCGAAAGTGGCGGGAGTCCAATGGCTCTTGTGGTCTTTTAGCCCGTCAGTTTCTCAAAGACTTTTGTGGTCTATGAGCCAATCAGAGATGAATTGAGGGATATTTGTGATCCAGTATGTCTTAATGTCTTTATGCTCCTCGGGAATGGATTGGGGGATAATTGTGTTATAGTAGTTTCAAGTGCATAAAGCTCCTCTAGACACTCCATGCTACTTAAGTCTGGAAATTTCTCGAGTTTGCAGCAACCCGATAATTGCAGAAATCTGAGACTTGACAACCTACACATATCACTCGGAAAGTGATATGAGCAATCTTAACAAATGGGAAAGTGAGCTCTAAAAACCAAAGAAGAAATTGCATAGCTCTAATTTTACAGATCTAAGATGAAGCAAGAGGGAGAATGACTTACCGGAAGTTTCAAAAAGAACCTCAACCAAAAGCAATACTCCAAAAAGCGACCGGGTAGGTAGTTGTTCCACAATTAAGTGACCACAGTTGAGAATGCGGTTGAGCAATTACTTCTTGCTTGATTCAACTTCTTCTCATAATGCTTGCACTTGTGCATTGTCAAGCTTGGACAATGGTTACCACTTGAAGCGCTTTTGAAAATGCTTCTTAATTGACTCCACCTTTGTAATTAAGGGTCGACCCACTTTTTTTTTTCTCCCTTCTTCTCCCTCTGCAACGCTGAACCTTTGACCGGTCGGGGAATTCACAACCCTCATACCCCCTAGGTTCAGAGGACGTCGGTAAGGGTCGACCCAATTGATATTGTAATGGTGCTCCAACATCAACACTTTTGTTAACAAGGTCAATGAAAGGGAGAGGTTGCACATCATCACTACACTTTTCCAAATAATAAGAAATATGGCGATAGAATTCGACTCCCAAACTACCACTTGGAGCAATGCTTTCGTAGAACTCTGAAGCATTATGCGGATACACAAGACGCGCCCCACACTCTTTGATCTTCCATTTATATGAATCGAATGTTGGCGAGATAGAAGTTGTAATGTAGCTCAATCCATCCAAATTTGTGAAGTGCTTCAGAAACCACTGAGCTGGTATATAGGCCCAAACTCCCACTGACGTCCCATAGCCAAAGGGTCTAGTACCACGAACATATGCTTTTGGAAGTTGTGGATAATTCGTCAAGAATTCACAATCGAACTGAATACAGACGGAAGAGAAAGGATCAGTGTCCTCCTCACACGTTAAAACCTGAAAAGGAGTTAACAAAGAGTTACCACCGCTACTCTGATAAAGAAAAAACATAGCGTATCCAAGCCATTTCCTGTTCTCATCACACTCTGAATGCATGGGAAGTGTTACAGAGGAACCACTGCTTTTATTGTTGAACCAATCAGGTATTCCAAATCCCAAAGAAGAGCCATACATTATCTTGGGACCATAAGTAAACCCCTGTTATAGAAAAACCAAATCAGGATAGTGATTGATTGGGTTGTTTTAAATAAAAACAAAAAGAAGATTGAGAGAGAGAGAGAGAGAGAGAGAGAGAAGGAGATACTCACCAATAAGCCTCTTCTTGCTACTTCCAAATGTAGAATTTGGACAATACTTACGACATCAGGTATAAACTTAATATGCAAGGTCCCTTCATTGCCTCTTAGACTAAAACACTGCAACAATAAATATCTTCCTGGAAGTGGCAAAGCCTTTAATCCCCCAAGTCTTAAGGTCTTCATGTTCTTTGGACGTAGATTGAGGGATGGAAAATGTGTTATACGAGTTTTATACCCATAGAGCTCCTCTAGACATTCCATGCTATTCAAGTTTGGAAATTCCTCAAGTTTGCAACCAGATATTTGCAGAAATCTAATGGTTGACAAGCTATGAATAAACCGCGGAAGAGTTGAGAGTCCTATGCAACCCCGTAAAGACAATGTGAAAGGCCAGATAAACTCTGAAACGACAATGGTAATTCTGTTATAGCGGTGCCATCCAAATAAAGTAAACGCAAAGACGTCATATTTCCCACAACATCTGGAAATTTCTTTAGCCTTGAACAACCAGAAAGATTTAGGTCTTCAAGAGACTCTAAGCTCATCTTATTTGGAAGTGTTTCAAGACCGTTGCAAGAACTCAGATCCAACAGTTTAAGCCGTTTGAGAACTCCAATTGATGGGTGGACTTTAGACAAACTTTTACAACCTTCAAGGTCTAATATCTCGAGATTTTTCACTTCGTAAAGTCGGGTGTCTCGATCAAGTTTTGTGAACCACTCAAGTCAAAGCGTTTCAAGCTTCCTAAACTCTGCTAGAAACCATTAAATTGGGTGAGTACTAATGGCCCAAATAAAAAAAGAGAGAAGAAGAAAAATGTACATTCGCCTAACCGAAAATCCTACCTGAATTCCGTTCCACATTTGTTTGATATTGCTGCAGCGCATATTGAGTTCGATAAGTTTGTCCGCTTCAAATTTGGCCGGAAAAGATTTGAAAGGATACTGAAACCATTCCATAAGTCGTAACTCACTGATTGGCAGAGATTTCAAAATTTCTTCTTCCCACTCAAGAGTGTGCGGCGTGTTAGAAAGTTCAGAAAACCTTTTTGTAATACTTATGCTGCCAATCTTAAGAATTCTGAGTTTTCTCATCTGTGAGAATACTTCAACACTCAAGGGCTCCTCTATTTGAATAGGTAAGTTTAGAACTATGCCTTCAACCACATCCGTTCCCTGTAACCAAAATAATATATTACTTGCTGTGGTGCAAATATTTGATAAATACGTAATATAAAAGAATCAGAATGAAAATAAACTTGTCTATTTTATCTAGATTTAACTTACTGTATTATTCTTCAGCACATAAAGGATATCATTATAATGCCACAATCTGCTCCGTCGGCCAGGTCTTTAGGGACTGACGACGAACTATTTCTTGGCCCATTTTTTGTACCAAATCGTGCATATTAAGCAACCCTTGAGATGAAAGAGTGATGAGAGATTTCTCTATGAGAACTTCAATATTGATGTCTGGATAGAAACCAAAACTTTCTAATATCTCAAATATGTCATCTAGCTTCTCTCCTTTGAAGAAACATGCAATATCCAAAAATAATTCTTTTTGCAAATCCTCTAGTCCATCAAAACCTATTTGAGTATATCAAAATTTCTCTTTTAGGATTTTCTTGAAGTTGATTCCAAGCACTTTTCCATGCATTTGTTGTTCTCCAAAAAGAAAGGAACCCAAAACTTTAAGAGCTAAAGGAAGACCTTGAGCATAAAGCACAAAATCCTTAGACAAATTCACATGACTATTTTCTGGATAGAGCTTCTTGAAGGCTGACAAACTAAACAGCTGCAATGCTTCATCTTCATTTAGCACCTCAACTTTATACATAAATTCATATGTCTTTCCAGCAATTGACGATCTCTACTTGTGACAATGATTCGACTCCCTAAACCAAACCAATCATGGCTCCCTGCCAATGCTTCTAGCTGTTCTTCTTTGTCCACATCATCAAGGACAATAAAAACCTTTCTACTACGTAATCTGTTACTTATTCACGCAGTCCCTCAAGATCATCCCATATATTATTTCTTCTTCTATGATCTTAGAAAGAAGTTGCTTTTGTAAAGAAACTAGACCACAATTTGTGGTTTTTTCTCTACAGAAGCAATAAAGCAGCTAGCTTCAAACTGATAGGAAGCTCTATCATAAATGACTTCAGCCAAACTTGTCTTACCGACTCCCCCCATTCCATTAATTCCTATAAAGCAAACTTGATTCAATCCGATATCAAGTAAGTTCATCATTTCCTCAACACGAGAGTCTATCCCGACAAGTTTCTTATAACCACTTGAGAATCTATGATTCAATTCAAGAAATATCCTTCCAGTGATTTCGCCAATAACAATTGATTCATGCCTATAAACAAAAACACGCTTTTTGTTAGATACAGAGTATATTGTCTTTGATCTCTAAAATCAGAAAAAGATACCACATAGACCGAGTATGACACCTGATCGTTTTTAGGTTTTCAGCTTTTTTCCTAACTTCTCCTTTCGGGAACCAATTCATCTATATTATGTCTCTTTACAAACATTTAACAGAGAAAAACATCACCTAAGCAGATTAAACACAAAGAGACAACATAAATCCAATAAAAAAAAAAAAAAAAAAAAAAAAAAGAAGAGTGCAATGGAAGGGAGAGGGTTCCCCTCCAACTTACCCTTCCGTCCACCAAGACAAGGTGTTGTGGAGTGGTTGGAACCCAACACCACTTCGTGCAACACACCTCTAGGCAAGAAGGGAGATCCTCCCTTAACTAGTGCACCATCTCGTGCGGATGTGGATCCCACCGCTCTGAGCAGGTGACACATCCAACCCGCACCTCCCCTTCCTGCCTAATTCCCCAACCCATCCAAAGCGGGCTTGGGGTTCTGCTACCTTGGCTGGAGGTGGACCATGGCGGGGCTGTCGACCCTGCAACACACCCCTTCAGATCCGAGAGAGGCATTGTGGATGGGGTGACCCTTTCCCTCCACCGCACCTTAGTTTTTTACTTTTGGGATTTCGTTTGGTTTTAACTAGGGGTGAAAACCGACCCCTCGGTTCGGTTTTCAACCCCTACCATCAAACGAACCGAGGGGTTCGGTTGATGAAAAATAGGGACCGACAACCGCACCGATAGGTCTTTAAACCGGCCAGACCGACAGCAGTCGGTGTTCAGTCGGTCCCTATGCACTCAAATGACATATCGAAAACCAAAATGAATAACAAAAAATGAAAAAACAGAACCCAAATTGATGAACAAACAGAAACCAAAACTTAGCCGTCAACCACCACCAATAGGCCACCAACAACCACCAAAACTCAGAGCAATCATCCACCAACAACCACCAAAACTTAGTCATCCATAATCAACCACCAAAAGAGACGGAGAGACAGAGACAATGACGACCATGGGGAGAGGGGAGGAAGTAAATTAGAGAGAGAGAGAGCAGAAAAACTTAAATCATAGAGAGAGAGACCAAATCCAGTAGGACCAACACTGATTTCCTCGTTCTTATCGTAAATGGCATGAGAGAGAGAGAGAGGTGTGGGGCGGTGGGAGGGGGGCGGCTTGGGTTTGAATTCTGAGAGAAAAAGGTTGAAGGGTAATCTGTGAAGAAGGGGGTACAGGGGCCGTCGGGTGAAACATTCGAAAGAAAAGAAATTTTTGCGGGGTGGTAGAAGACGACATCGTCTCCCTCCCCCCATTTAATATTAAAAATAATAAAAAAAAAATAGACGAAATCCCCCTTATACCCTCGGTTCGGTTCAGCCCACTGTTCTGGGTACCCAAAACCGTGGGCCGAACCGACCCAATCGGTTTTGGGATTTTGGGAACCGACAGCCGAACCGGGCTGGACCCAAACTGGCCGGCCCATTCGATTTTGGGCTGGTTTGGGTCGGCCCGGTCGGTTCTAGCCCAAACGTGTTCATCCCTAGTTTTAACCCTATTTTAACCTTTGTTTTTCTGCTCAGTTTTTGGGTTTTGAAATATAAAATAAATCTGAAATTCGTACAGGTGATTTACCATCATATTTGATTAATTATTCTACTTTAAAATTTATTAAATTAATCTACTATATTTTAAATCTATCAAATAAGAATAAGGAAGACCGAAGTTTGATGAACCTCAAATCTCAAAAGACTAATTAATTTGATAGATTTTAAATTTAATAAAATAAAATCATAAGGATAAAATGGAAATTTATCCCTTTAAATATTGATTCAACATTGTTCCTGGCGATGAGGATATATAAAGTAAAGAAAAATTAGCTGAATAATTTTGCTAAAATAAATGCGCTAGAATTTTTCTATTTTTTTCTCCAAACACAATCCGAACGTAAACATCGTGTCCGCCAAACACTAACTCTAGAAAACACAATTGAAAGATAAAACATATATGTTACCTATCATGTAAATCCCAACCTGAGATATTGCCCACTTGTGTTAAAGCAGATCTCCATGTTTGCATTTTCTCTATATCAACCCTTGGGTCTTTTTCATGATTAGTAAAAACTTCTGCAAATGAACCCATCTGTTTTCGTACGTCCGATGGATCCACGTGATAGAAAACAGGGAAAATCGTCAACCCCAAGTCTTTGCTGCATCTGACTATCTCTACAAGTTCAATCAAACACCATCTAGATGATGCATAATTTTCTGAGATAAACAACAATGGCATACATAGACTCTTGTATTGCCTTCAGGAGACCTTTAGAAATATCTTTTCCTCTCTTGAGTTTCTCGTCGTCCCTAAAGGCTAGAATGCCTTTCCATTTCAAAGCACCATAAAGATGATCTGTAAAACTCTTGCGGGTGTCTTCACCGTGAAAACTAAGGAAAACTTAATGGATCCAACGAGGTGTTGAAGAAGAGGAAGAAAAAGATGGCGAGGCTATTGGAGTGACCATGGACGGCAGGACCCAACGTGAAGGAAGGCGGACTCCTAACGGGACTAGTGGCTCCATTAGAATAATCAATTGATTCTCCATTCTTTGTGTTTTTCTTTTCTGTGTGCTAGCTGGAGTTCAACTTCCAGCCATCAATAAAGGACCGTATTCTTCTCTTTGTTTAATTTTCTTACATCTAATCCTCCAGTTCATCAGAACCTATTTGATTGTGGTAACACCAAAGCAATTGTTGTATTTTAATAATCCTTCATGACCTCAGCGCAAAGTCCTGAAGTGAAGCCGGAGAGAAACTAGGTGGCCTATTAATCTGGAAACTTTCAGGTTTCAATCTATTTCTGAATGGATAAAGATCATTCTGTATCCATGTCAGCAGCTGAGAATCAGCGAAGCTGAACAGAGGAATTTTGCTCTTTTGGCTGCCATTATTATTGTGGATACCGTGGGGCTTGCTAGAAACGAATTTGTGTATCAGACTAAAATTCTAGATACTCTGTAACTGTTGCAAATAGTACAGAGGATATGGAAGGAGCACAACCCAGCTTGGTGGCAAAAAGTCCAGGAGCTTATGTTAGTCTGCTCCCCGCTCCCAGTTGGCTCCATAAAAAACAACTTTGATGATACGAACCTTTTGTCTCCGTCAAAATCCAAATTTAACAATACATTCTTCGTTTTGTTGAGCCTTTGCTTATCTTCCTGAAAAGCTGTCTTGCCAAGTATATATAGGAGTGGGTCCAAACGCCACCTACGTACCAGCACCACTGTTCTGTTCTTCAAAATGAACCACTGCTCTGTTCCTCAATTTATACTGAGAAACAAGACCCAATAAAACGTAAGACAAACCAAAACAAGGACGAGGAAAAACAATTTTGAAGATCTTCTTTCTCAAGCCTCTGCATCTACAATATAGTCTTATTTATTTGAGAAATAATAAACTTGATTATTGAAAGGAAATAGAATAATATAGGTTGGGTAGCATTTATCTTGATAAGATATTAATGTATTTATTGACAAGCTGTTGAATCGTCGAGTACATTCCAGCAAGCATGGAGATCTAGCTCCCTCGAATGAGTCCTTCTAACAATATTCTATTAGTGTAAACTTGTTCAAGCAGGTGCAGAGGACAACAAGATAGAAGGTAATGGCGATCAGCAGGGGCGACCAATTAGGTGGCTGTGAAGGCAGGGGCGAGGAAGATTAAGCTTTCTGCTTCCCCCGTTTTCAGTATATCTTCATATTGATCATCGATGTCTGGCATATGAATCTTAGACATGACTATGGAATTCCAAAGTATTAAGATTCTCATTGATAGCTAGTCGCTGGCTGTTCTTTCACTCGAATGACATGGGACGAATTCCTTTCAAAAATACCAACTAATAATGATCCACTTTACCCAAAGAAGTGATTATTTGTGTAAATAATTTGATTCCTCTAATAAACACCAATCACCAATATTTTTACATGAGGGAGAAGGTGTCGCTTTAGTTTTAGATGGATCAAACAGGGGACCCTTGACGTTAGAAGCAGAAGCCTCTCTGGTAGGTTCTCTAGATTGATTTTTCTAGGACTTCAATGCACTCAAAAAAATGTAATACAGCGACTCTAAAAACAGGGGAAGCAAATAGTTTTTGATAAGCAGGAACAATATTGCCTTCCTCGACTGCGATCAACTCAATGACTCTGTCTTGCCAGTGACACCATTGTTTCCACAGCTTCTGTCCCCGCAGCTAGGAGGGAACCAGCAAAAGTAAATGAAATTAACAGCAGGGGATCTGGATCAACAATATACATACATTTGACGCAGAACATTTGATGAGGTGACAACAAAAACAGCAACGTTGAAAATGAGGCCCAAGATTTTTGAGAGATTGAGTGGTTCGATTTGATAAGAAAGTACACAGAATTCCAAGGGAATTATAAAGGAAGAACAAAATTTCAAATGAAGAGTGTTAATGTGAGTTAATGTTAAGCTATGGAAAAAAGATATGAATTCATCAAATCAAATACACAGAAAGAAGTTAGTGGTGTCTCTTTTATTAGTCGCCCGCCGGTGAGCTTCTCCTACATCATCGATCATGCCTCACACTTCAGCAATGTCAATTTGAAGTCAATAGCAATTTATTTAACGTCTTATTTTTTATTTTTTATAAGTAAAATGTACACCATATTTAGGGACTTGGGGTGAAATTTAGCATATTATAGGCCCACTTTGATTTAGAATACAAATTTTTAAATGTTGAACTTTGGTTTAACCAAGGCACCGTTTCTTTTAAAGTAAAGTATTTTTTTTTTGGGTAAAATTGTTCAAATGCATTATGTTTCAGAAAAGTATTCTAATTTCCTATGTTTGGTTGTTACATCAAATATATTTTCTGAAAGTATTTTTTAATATTTTACCGTCGTTGTATTTTTCGTAATTTTATATGATTAATAAACTTAATTCTTAACATCAATTTGAAATAAAATAAAAAAGTTTTCAAGAGAGTAAGAAAGGAGACCAACCATGATAGAGATGCAACTACTGAAAGCCTTCATGAGATCAGTGAGAGAGGGAGAGAGGGGACTGTTAAGTGAGAGTTGAATGAGCGAATGAGAGTCGAGACTGGGGAGGGCTGTCCAAATCGGGTTTGAGTTCAGATTTCCTCCACCCTGACGAAATTGGGGCAAGAAATTTGCAATCTGACCCCCAAAAAAATCTAAAACCGTCGGGGTCAATTCCTTTGAATGCTTTGATTTTGGGTTAGAAATCCGAATACAAACCTGATTTTTTTCGAGTTCATGTTTCAAAACTCGACCCCAACCCCAAAAAAAGCTAAAACCGTCGGGGTCAGGTTCCTTTGAATACTTTAGCTTTGGGTTAGATTAGATTCGAAAATGAACCTAAATTTTCTCGAATTCATGTTTCAAAACCCAACTCTGACCCCGAAAAAAGATAAAACTGTTTTACGGTTGACCGAATTAAGTTTCGGTTAACTGTATTTTACAAAGCTTTCCAAACAGTCGAAAGTATATAAAATACTTTACAGGAAGTAAAATAAGGTAAAACAAATGGAGCCCAAATGTAATATTGTTTCCTATTTAATAAAGTGACAACAAAAACAATAAACTTAGAAAATGAGGTCCAATATTTTTAAGGACCATTGGAGAGATGGAATTGCTTGATGATTTGATAAGAAAGGAAACATAATTCCTTAAACATGTGTATCCTCAAAAAGACTGCAATAATTCTGAAGCAAGAAAAAAAATTGCAAATGAAGAGTGTTAATGTGAGTCAGTGTTAATCGACAGAGAAAAAAAATTTAGTGTTCAGCAAAGCAAAAACAGAAAGAAGTGTTGTTTTAATAGATAAAAGTGAAAGTTTGTGGAAAAATAAAATTCACCAAATAATATTGGGAATTTTGAAGAAATTTTTTATCTCACCTGCTTGAGCGTTCTCAATAATCTACCTCCTTTAGATTCACACATCATAGACGTCGTTTGAGTTTCTAATTTCTAATTTCACCAGTATGATGGCTAACCTTTAGCATATTTATTCAGTACTCTCTTTAGAAAATCCTTGTTGTGATCTAGCATGGGATCTTTAGGAAGTTCAGATCTCGGCCATAGGATCATGATGAATTTTTTTCCTTATATCTTTTATTCTGAATTACAAGGCTTCTACAAATTATGACTATGTCCATTAACTAATCATAATTGATTCTCGAAAATAACATATATTGAAATTCTTATGCTAATAAGTTGTTAGTATATTTATGTGTTGGTGAACTTTCGTATCAAACTAAATCCAAATTGAGTTGTAATTTGCTAGGCTTATGTTTGGTTAAAGTATTTAAGAGATTAAAGAAGTTTCACTACAGAAATAAAGGCCTATAGCGGCGGCCGTACACTGCCGCTATAGGCTTCAAAACCGCTGCTATATCTATAGCAGCGGTTTTTTAGCGGTGGTCACACAGCGGCGGTCGGACCGCCGCTATAGAGCCAACTTTTTGCCGCGGACGATCTGTAGCAGCGGCCAGGTGACCGCTGCTACATGTTTTTAGCGGCGGTCTGATATAGGGTTATAGCGGCGGTTAGGTGACCGCCACTATAACCCTTTATGTTGGTTTCACCTATAGCAGCG